>PISX010025199.1:0-26547 GCA_004024625.1 Mellivora capensis
TACAGACAAGCAGAATGAGAGTAACGGAAGATGAGATGTACGACTACATCCGATTTGGAAACAAAACACTTTGACCAAACACAGTTGGGGAATTGTGTACCCAGACCCACGTGGTATTTTTTTCAGAGATGGGACACAGACGCCAAAGGACACCCATCCGGTCCTTTGTTCCTTTCTTTTGATGCCACCGCTGTCTCCTATTACAGAGCACCAGAACTACTTTGGAATAGATGAAAACCTCGGCCCGGTGGCTGTCAGCATCCGGAGGGAGAAGGTAGAAGACGCCAAGGAGAAAGAGGGGTCCCAGTTCAACTACCGGGTGGCCTTCAGGACAAGTGAGGTAATGGCTGCCTTGCGTCCTTGCTGTCCTGGGCTGAAGCCTCTGACGTTACCGCACTAGCTTGTCAGAGAAGGTATAATATTAATGACTACAGCATTTAAGATCACTGAAAGAACCTACAGTATTTTATTCCCCCCCAAAAATTTGAAACCCTGTAACATGTTAAGGGGCAATGATTTTACTTCCCCCTTCCATGACAGAAAGGATAAAATGGTAAGACCAGAAGGTTTGGGGGCTCAGAGAGGACACGTAGGAACTGGCCCGTTCACGTCGGGGCTGACAGACGGCTTCGAGATCTAAAGCCAGAAGTCAGGTGGTCCGCGGTCGGGGAGCGTGGCGGGCTGTCTCTGCATGCCACATTATTTCGAAGTCCCGGCTTAGTGACTCACTTGCCTCGCTTTGAGTAAACACTGGGATTGTTGTACAAAGGGAACAATGTAGGTAGAGACACCGATTACAAAGAAGGCCCACGTTTCGGGTTTTATTCTTTTGACCTGTTGTAGTGACGGGGCGGGGGGGTGTATTGGGCAAGCATTTCGACACGCATATTTTGGTTGGCTCCTTCCAGATCAGAGAGAGGAAGGGGAGCTCTTCGCTCGCCCCCTGTGTGTGTGTGAGCCTGTGTCCCGCCGCGGGGCTGGCCAGGTGCTCCTGTGATGGGGCTCTATGCTGGATACGTGGGAGATAGAGCCGCTGACTTGTAGAGACGTCTGTACGTTACAGGCCTGGACTGTCCAATTCAGTGGCCGCTAGCCACATGTGACTATTTGAAGTAATTAAATGAAATTCAAAGTACAGTTCCTCAGGCCTGCTGGTCACGTGTCAAGTGCCCAGTAACCACACAGAGCCTGTGGCTCCCGTGTCAGCCGGTGCGGATGAAGAGAGAGCATTCTCCTCATTGCACAGGACTCTGCGGGGCGGTGGCGTTCTCGAACGTGGTGCGCACGGCACACATCGTTGCTACAGCCCTTACCCCGACTCTCTTGTCCACTAACAGTTCTCTTCCCAGAGTCGGGGTGGGGGGGGTCAGAGCTGGGTCCCCCAATTTGCAGTGCTGCGGTCTCCTCTCTGGAGCGAGCATCAGAATGGCGCTCGCCTTCATCACGCGTTTGAGGACGTATCACACTCACGGGGCCTGAATCACCCTGCCCGCGGGTGTTACTGGATATCCCCATCCCGCTCCAGGACCCGTCAGCGATGGAGAGTGAAATAGGAGAAGAGAAAGGACAGGACAAAAGTTGGTATAGAACACAGGGCAACAGGCAAAGCGAAGGGAGCGGTGGGAAGAAGATGCAGGGAGGGGAGTGCGGGGACCCAGGCCCGGCCCGGGGATCTCCAGCCTCTCCTTGGGGTCACGCTCTGGTTGGCTCCAGGACCATCACGCCCCAGCCAGCCTCCCTCATTCTCCACGCACACTCCCTGACCATCTCAACCCCTCCCGGCTTATCCCGGAGCCCCGGGCCCTTTTGTTGTTTAAAGGCTCTTGGAGTATTGACTTTGCATCTACCCGTGGAGAGCTGTAGTCACTTTTGCCCCACTCAAAAAAGAGACTGACCTTTCCCACTCTGGAAGACAACTAAAAAAATCTAGCTTTCAGGAAGTAACCAGGAGTAAACAAGAATTCTTCTGTGATGTTCTGGAATCTTCTCTTCTGCCTCCCCCACAGCTAACAACCCTGCGAGGAGCAATTCTAGAAGATGCCATACCTTCTACCGCCAGGCATGGGACCGCACGGGGACTACCTCTCAAAGAGGTTCTGGAGTACGTCATCCCAGAGCTGAGCATCCAGTGCCTGAGACAGGCTTCGAATTCACCCAAGGTCTCGGAGCAGCTGCTCAAGCTGGATGAACAAGGGGTGTGTATAATGCGAGCGTCTCGGTTTGGGTCCGAGTTGTGTTTCAAAATGTTTTGGACTTTTCCCATCCATCTTTCTTTGGAGATTGTTTATTTTTAATGCACTTTTTTTTCTCTGACTGCTCCTAGGAAACACGATGGCTGTCTAGTGCAGTACCCCTCCTGCTGAGTTGTGACCTATATTGTTTTTACCAAGGTTTTGGTGAAAGAGCCCATCTGATTCATGATTATTAGAGATCAGTGGTATTTTTTTCCAGGGTTTAAAAAACTCACATTGGGCCTTTCCTGAACTAACATTTGTCCTTGCCTCACTGTATATGAGGCACTGATGCTA
Source organism: Mellivora capensis (assembly GCA_004024625.1). Lineage (NCBI taxonomy): Eukaryota > Metazoa > Chordata > Mammalia > Carnivora > Mustelidae > Mellivora > Mellivora capensis. Next base: position 2,529 of record PISX010025199.1, read on the forward strand.
ATAGGTGGGAAATGGACAGTGTGCATTGGGGAGACTGAGGCTAAGAAGTCATCCCTCACCCTGGAGCAACAGTAAGACCAAGAGCACAAAGACCTCTGCAGGGCAGAGTGTGGCCATGGATCCTGAGGAGGTTTAAGTGCAGTGAGTGCTTTGGGAAAAGAAGAAGTAACGTCTGATGGCTCGGCTCCTGTAGAAGGTAGCCTTGTAACTGGGACTTGGGTTGAATTCCAGGAGGGGGATGGGAGCAGTTGACTGCTTTGGGAACTATGATGAGTTTCTTTGTAAGACAAGGGCACATCTAGGGAAGTTGTAGTTGGGGGGGAAAAAAAAAAAACTATGTTGAGCTACAGCCTGTAATATAAGACCTTAAAAGCTAGGCTGAGTTTGCATGTGATTCAGGAGGCAAGTAGAAAGCCACTGAAGCTTTTTGGTAGGACAAGACGCAATCAGAGCTGTATTCTAGAAAGATTATCCTGATGGAAGGGAATGAGACAGGCTGGTGAGGATAAGGGCTGATGATAGCCTGCATGCAGTTCAGTTATGGACTGTTGACATCGTCCAGGAGAGAAATAGTGTTGGACAGGATAGGGACGGTGGCCCAGACGGTGGAAAGAGGTCTTTTAGGCGTCAGATATGAGATGACTCGTAGCGGGAACCTAAGAGGTAGGCACCCCAGTGTATGCAACTTACTTCAAATGAGTAAACTTGCTGTTAAATGCCTGCTTTTAAGAAACCCAAAAAGACAATATTCATGTATCTTTCCAGAATTTTCTAAGGAAAATTCCTTTGCCTGTTTTAGGGAGAATAGGAGGTATTTCTTGGTTGACCTAGTAACACCAATGTGGTAGATTGATGGTTTTTGATACTCGGATGGTGGAGTTCTAAAAGTGATGAAATAGTAATTTGTCAAAGACATTAAAGCTGCGTGATTAGCCAAAGGAAGAGGGCACCCTAACACTCAGAGTGAATAGTCCTGCGATCTGTCTGTCTCACGAAGGAAGGCTGACATACTAACCAAACCAGAGCTCTCCCCTAGAGCAGTTGACCTGTAAGACTGTGTGATACGCAGGACGGCTGGACCATGGTCGTGACTAGTAAGGTGACTGTACGAGATGTCCGTGAAGTGGGTGAGGAGAAACCTGCTATCAGGGAGGGCAGGAAGGACGTGTCGGTGTTGGTCCAGTTACTCTAGGAGCAAACGGTCTTGATGAAAAGAACCGCACTTATTTTCACATCTTATGGTCATGCTTATTTTTATATTTCTAGTCACGGGAGAATGTGTAGTTCTGTGTCCCTTTATGTTGCTAGAATATTTTGTTCCCCTTTAAAATCTATGGCTGGACCTGCTGTTCAGCATGATGGCTGAGGTAGCTGGTCCCCTCAGGCTGCTGTGGACAATCCCACAGACGGCCCCTGGTCCACAGGCCTGCACCCCAAAGTCCTCAGGGCCCAAGAGACATCACAGCAGCAACCGCTGACTGTCTCCTCCTGAAACGAAGCAAGGACTTGGGATGTCCAGTGAGCAGAGTAGGCCCAGAAGCTATGCCAGGCAAATTTTTTTTTTTTTTTAGTGAAGAATTTAAATGCTTTTAAATGAACACCTTTTTTTACAGTCTGATATCAAAGTTAATGCTTTGAAAATCGGGTTCTGCTTTTAAGCGAACCGGCGCATCGTTTACTCTAGTTGAATTTCGTGTGGTTTTTCTTTGGCAGGTGTGTTTGTTCGACTCTGGTCTGCTTTCCTGGTGGTGTGCCCTGTGGCCTCATCACTTCCCCATACCTCCTGATGGTGTCTGACTCCCATATTACATGAGGAAGAGATACCGTTTATCTTCATCCCAAAGAGAGATTGGATGTTTGTTTGTTTTTTTTCTTTTTTAAACATGCTCATTTTAAAAGGATCCTTAAAAGTTGCCACTAAGCTTTACAAGCATTTAAGACTGCGTTTCAGATAGTGCTCTTTTGATTCAGCTTCTTACTAGCAAATCTGCCCAGGAATGGGCTGGGCCAGTTTTTGGGTACTGTTCTTAGGGGGGTTTAATCTTGGGAAAAAAAAAATACTGCAAGGATATATTTTCATGTGCTGCTTCCTTGGGGTCTGTAGCTGCCTGGGTCCGACCCAGTCACTGAGTACATCTGCTGTCCGGGACGTAGGTTCGTAGCAAGGGCTTCATTAGATACTCAGATCACACGTCCCATTCTTGTAGTTCATTCTGTAAGTCCACGCGTCCCATCCTTTAAGTTTTGAGCAGAAAGGGGCGCCTGGGTGGCTCAGTGGGTTAAAGCCTCTGCCTTTGGCTCAGGTCATGATCCCGGGGTCCTGGGATCGAGCCCCGCATCAGGCTCTCTGCTCAGCAGGGAGCCTGCTTCCTCCTCTCTCTCTGCCTGCCTCTCGGCCTACTTGTGATCTCTGTCAAATAAATAAATAAAATCTTTAAAAAAAAAAAGTCTTGAGCAGAAAGACTCCTCTCCGTGGAGAATGACAAGGGAAGTAATTATTAAGTAAGACTCTGAAACTTTTGTTACTTTATCTACAAAAATTCACCTCTCAACCTCTCAAAAATCCCCTTTTTCCTGTTTTAAAAGACTCTCCTAATTTATATCATAGATGACTTTATACCATTATTTAGGTTGACATTTTAAAAAATCAGATAGATTGTGGCCACTCGCTCTGAGAATATTATGGCGTCTTTGGCAGAATGATTAATTTGTTCTCAGGCTGGCTTTCCTCTTGTCCCCCCTCACCCTGGGTAAATACGTCTGCTTGCATACCAGGCTTGCTTTGGGTGAAGTCACGCAGGATTGAAGAGATGATCTAAATAAATAAGACTGTGTGCTTGCCAGAACAGACCGAGTCCAAAGAAAGCACTAGAAGGAAGGGGCTCCCTGCACACTCCAGTTCATTTGCAAGGCATTTCTGGGGCTTTGTTATTTTTGTCACCTTCACTTAAATTTAAATCCTTGTTGATGAGCACAAGGCTTCTGCCCTTGGGAATGGATTAGTCAGTTGTCATCCTATCCCAGGAAGCCCAAGAGACCTGGTGGCTGGGTTTTCTGTCTGTGCAGCCTGTCTGTATGTCCAGCTCTCAGCACTGATGCAGTGTGCAATCTCAACAAGTGGGTATTTCTGGTTTCTGACAGTACTGATGCCCAAGAACCCGGCCAGCTCCCCCAGGACTGTGGGACTGGCTGTGGTTCAGAGCAGTTAAAACAAGGTCAGGGGAAAGGGTAAGAGATCAGGGGGTGGCCCGAGGTCTGGAGAGCTTGGAGACAAACCCTGCTCTGAGAGAATTGGGAGTTTTAGTACTGGGGAGCTGGGACCTCCCCTTTGTTTTGTGCCCCAGTTAACTGCGGGGTGTGCTGCTAGCTTTGTGATACAGTGCAGGAGGAGTGATGGTTGATATTGGGTTCCAGTTGTTTTCATGAGGTTTGTAAGAGAATCAAGTCAGAGAATTCTCTTCCCATGTTTCCATTCTGTTAGTTTTAGCGGAATGGCAGCCATCGTAGCAAGCAAACCCCAGTTGCTAGTTCTGAGACCCTAGAGATGGTTCCGTTTTGTGGCCTCCTCCCAGTAAACGTGTGTGATGCTCACGACATGCCATGCACCTGCCACAGGACATTGTCACTGCAGCAGCGCTCTGATGGCTGTCATGAACTCATGGGGGCTTTGAAATCTGTTGGAGCCACATCTCCTAATTTTCATGGGCCTTGGGGCTTTTTGGAGGGAACACAGATCCTCTCTGCACTCAGGGTCTAGACTCTGGCTGCTTTGTCCCATGGCTAGGAAGAAGTGTGTGAAGTGGACAGCACAACAGCCAGCAAAGTAGGCCTGGGGAGTCTAGTTCCCCGGGTGTTGGCCTTTGCCTGAACAAGAGTCCACTAGGAATATCAAGTCCAGAAAGCTCAGGAGTCACACACAGAAAATGTGCCCATTCAGTGAGCGCTCTGCTTAATGGGCAGGACGCCATACTGGCCCAAACTGTGCAGCCCCAAACAGCTTTGCTCCAGGCCTCTTCCCATAGGCATCAATGTGGGAAGAGAAAGGGTTCTCCCGCTGGAGACGCCAGGGCAGACCAGGGCAGGCTGCAGGAGTGGCCAGGGAGCATTGGCAGACTCGGTGGCCAGATGGCATTGACGCATGGGGCACTGACAGGAGCCCTGGTGTGAGCAGCAGGTGGAGGAGGAGACGGGCGGACTGGATGGAGCTCCAAGGACGTGGATGACAGCGTGGCAGTCTGTGGGTGCAGGCAAGGTGGTGGGTGCCAGGCTGCACGGGCATGCAGGCCCATGGGACGCTGGGCTTACGTGCGTTACCTCCAGCCAGTCCACTGCCTCTCCGGAAGGCCCTCATTTCGGCTGGGGCTGAATAACGGGAGAGAATTGAAATCCTCTTCTAACGGCCAAGGAGTCATCGAGCTAACCTGATGGGAAGGCCTCGTTAGAGGATCAGCGTGGATCCCGACAGTCACTGAGATCAGCCACATCTGTGGGGATAATTGTTAGTCCTCTGTTTCCCGAGTGGCTTTAACATCCTGAAATGTCTTCTGAGTCACTCCGGAACAATGAGTGTTTATAATGAAGTAATATTGGGCACTTTTATTACACTCCATATTTTTTCTAGATGATGGTCTCATTGCAGTAAATTGGGTATCTCATTTATTTGGAGAGTTGAGTTCATCAGAAATGTTTTTTCCCTCTGTTTCTGGAAGAGTTTCTCTACTTAACCCTCCCAAAGAACTAGTTCAATAGAATTCATCATACTAGCTATCAGCAGCTATCCCCACGCTTGGGGTGCAAATCATTGTCTTCACCGTGCAGCTGAAGGTCGTAGGGTCTGACAGGAGCCCAGGCCTGCGCGCTGTCCACCATGTGGTGGGGTCCGTCGCCAGAAGAGCTCATTCAGTTAGGTTGCAAACAAATGATGCTTCCCCATATCCTCCTGCCAACCCCCAATAACACTCGGTCCAGGTTGATGACATTCAGAATGCAGGGGTGACCAGCTTTCTGTTCGACTCTAAATGTATCCTAATGTTTACCAAGATGCTTCCTACAGTGTGCCTGGATGGCCGGGGCAGGTGACTTCTTCCCTTTCTCGGATCTTACGTTGTTGTCATTAGGTAACGCAGATAAGACAGCTCTTACCACTCTGCCACTCAAGGGACATGAATATCGTTCTGCCTTATTTTACTGGTAGTCAGCTATGAATTCAGATTAAAGGCTCGATTTTATGGCTTGATAATGAAAGCGAACAGTGTTATGGATTGATGCCTTTAGGAAATCAGTGATGTCTGATAATCTGTCAGTTTAGGGAGGCTCAGATTGCTGGTAGTGAGATTAAGTGCCCTGATTTCAGGAGGGAGAAGTAGTTTCTCTTTGGAAACAGGAGGAAAGCTGTACAGCTGGATCCAGTGTCTCCCCGGCCTTGGGAGAAAGCAGCCCTGTGGCTTCCAGCATGATAAGAGATTGATTGTGAGTTAGAATTACGGCAGGAGCTCTTCAGCGGCTCTTAAAATTCTTTATGGTCTGTTGTGTGTTTAGCAGATGGTTTCTTTGCAGGACTGTCAGAAATACAGAAACGACTGTAATTTTATAGCCAAAGTTACTTTCATGGACACAAAACATTGTTCTGTGTTGTACACAGATCCCAGTTCCCCCGGGGGTCCCTCCCTCACCAGACCTTCGTTCGATTTGTTTGTTCATTACCGTCTTTCATATTTTCGTGCATGTTCGAAGAACAACAACAACAAAAGCGTCAGGAACCAGAAAGGGAAAAACTTAAAAGTTTGTGGCTTTGTTTTTCCTTCTGACTTGGAAGAGGACTGACTGTACTGCACAGAAGGTGTAAGATTACGAACTTCCACAACTGTATTTTTAAGTAGATAGCCAAGGCTGTCTGTTCATCCTGGAAACCTGATGGATCCTACGCGGCATGGCTATCCATTCTGTTTCTTAGGGTTTCTGCCATGTCCCACACCGTATATGGGGGTTTCTGGGTTTGTTAGATATCTGTAGCATTTCGCACAATTTCTTTTGCTCATTTGCTCATGGGAATTGTCCAGGCATGCGTACTGTTTTAATTTCACTGGAAGCTAGCTTCTCTGATACTCTTTGCCAAGTAATTCTATTTGTCCCCCATTTCAGCTGAGCTTTCAGCACAAGATCGGGATCCTTTATTGCAAAGCAGGCCAGAGCACAGAGGAGGAGATGTATAACAATGAGACGGCGGGACTAGCTTTTGAAGAATTCCTTGATCTTCTGGGCCAGCGAGTCCGGCTGAAAGGATTTACCAAATACCGAGCTCAGCTGGACAACAAAAGTAAGCTTCCTATTTGTGCATGCATGCAAGTTTAATTCTCCAAAGGTAGGCACACCACATAAATCTGAGCGAGCAAGCGCCAACCCCCCCCCCCCCGACCCCATTCTTGACCCCGGCAGCAGCCTCTCCAGGCTCACTTGGGATAGAGTTGAAATTTCCTTAGGTGAGCAAAGGCAGCACATTTCTCAAGAGGTATGTGTTTCGCAGAAGCTCAAAAGGTCAGTTCCTTTTCTGTAACACCAGCAGAGATTCCCCAGTGTTTTGTGAAGAATCTTTTAATATCTCCCTCTTCCTCTTAGCCTCACCTCTTCTCTCACACCCGTGTTCCGATGTACCAAGGACGAGATCGCATTCGTTTCTAAAAGACAGAATATTAGCGCCTTCGCTCACGCCACGGTCTCCGCCTCGTTCTGTTCATTTCTGGTTTCACGGTGTTAACTGGGGAGTAGAGACAGTGGCTTGCTGTTTGCCCGTGACCTTACTCAGGCCCCCTTGAGCGGGGCACACACTTGCTCTAGAGTCCGGAATTAAAACACAGGCTCAGCGCCCTGTGATGTGCGGATTTCTGTCATATCTTCATTTGGAGAATCCTATTCCTTCTGGTCCTCATAAAGTCTAAATATTTTATCTTTGTCTTTATGCCATTAGATCTCATAGCTATCAGTATCTGAAACATTCTGGGCAGAGTAACTTTGTGTATTTTGGGAACTACTCCTTATTGTCAAGTAGTTAACCGTGTCCTCTTTTAGTCAAAGGGGAGCGGATAGATCCTACAGTTGGAGGAAGTGGGAAGGCAGGTAGCCCACTCCTAGCGGTGGGGGGGTGAAGTGTGAACTTCTTCCCCAGGGGAGCGTCGTGTGAGGCCATCTGAGGTCCCATGGCTCCATGTCCCTGGCGTCCTTCAACGTGGGACCCTCACGCACACTTGACTACATCAGGGTGGGGCCCGGTCTTTCTGTGCCTGTCAATCAGATCTGGGTTTTTTAATCTGTGAAAGTTACGTTTCGAACACAGCTCATCAGATCTGCAGGCAACGTCAGTGTCACCTCATGGGTGGGCCCGTGTGTGTCCTACACACACGCCAAGGTCGAAATCTTGACTCTTATGTTGGGTGTATGTTCCTCTTGCCTCGGATCTGTAAAGATTAGGGAATAACTTGTGACACCCATTCTAGGTATCCACATATGAGACCTTTTCTGATGTTTCTTCCTTTTTCTTTGCAAACTCCCTCGGGGTTGTGGGCATGCCACGCTTAGGGACAGCCTTCCCGAACCCCACTGCTGGCATGGAGTCATTAGTATGCATGCTTGTCATCTGTCTTTGGTGGGATGGATTGAGGAAACATAAGAACTTCCATCTGTACATTCCGCAACACTGCAACAGAGATAATAGAAATACTGCCCTACGTGGGAGCATTGCCATCAGCTTTGAATTTCTGTGACCCAGGAGATACATGTCTCTCATCCATTACAAATGCCATACTAAGCCCCTTCGCTCAAGGAAATGATAACCTGAGAACGAGATTTCGACACCTTGATTCTCATCATCAACAAATCTGAGTTATTTTTATGAGCAAGGCAAGGTGTTCTGCGAGATGTCTGAGACATCGCTGTAGTCGATAGGAGGGTTCCAAGAATTCTGTTTCATGAAATGCTCAAATGAAATTATGCCTTTGCTAGAACACACACACACACACACACACACACAGTCGTCCTTCTTAAATTCAGGAGAGTGGTATGGTAGTCTTTACTCTGTCCTCCCACTGGACCTTGGTCAAATCTGAGCCCCAGAGAAAATGTACAGTGTCTGGGATATCCCTTCTGGCTTGAAAATGGGTTCTTTCTCTTTTAAGTACAGAGTGAAATGAAGCCAGAACAGAGGGGACAGGAACCACTAAGACCACTGGATGGCTCACCAGAGAGGACTTACAGACCCCAGGCCAAACACAGCCCCTCTTGGGTCTGCATGCAGAGGTGACAGAACTGGGGACTTCCATGATGGCCTTCGTCTCTTTGCCCATAGAGATATTTGCAGCAGACCCTTGAACTAGTTTGCAGTTCACCTTCCCCGTTACCATACTGACGTTTGAGATGAAAACTTCCAGAATATTTAATTTCAGAAACCCATCTTGTAGTACTGTTTGGGATAGACAAATTATGATCGTATTTTTTCAAGTGTTTTCTCCCTGCAGCAGCGCCTGGGTGGCTCAGTTGATTAAGCGTCTGCGTTTGGCTCAGGTCATGATTTCAGGGTCCTGGGATCGAGCCCCTCATCATCAAGCTCTGCTCGGCAGGGAGTCTGCTTCTCCCTCTCCCTCTCCCTCTGTGCTCTCGCTCTCTCTCTTTCTCAAATAAACAAATTTTTAGGGGGAAAAAAAAAAGCGTTTCTCCCCAAAATGCATCTTTCTTCTTTCACTGCAATTTCCCGAAGCTGAAACCTGTTGACTACACTATTAGCTATCTATAAGGATTTCTCTCGCTGAATTCTAACCAGCCAAATAGCAGGCTGTTGGGATGAGAACTGTTGAATGTGCTAGGTTATTTCAGCCCCTTACCTTCATGTTGTTATTAACGAGTCAGTTCTTCGTGAAAGAAGATGATCATTATTCCCTTCCAAAGCCACATTCTCTGTCTTCAACCAAGACACTTGAAATAGACCATTACTTTCCAAGAAGCCCTTCAAAAAATAAGAAATATGTACTTAATACATAGTTAAAAGAGATAATTGCTTTGTTTGGGGACTGGTTAATAAACAGCTTATTGGATGAATATCCTCTCTTACCATCTACAGGTTGATTTGTTAATATCTGCATGTAAATATTTTAAACTTCCCTTTTTTATTACGTTGTCTGCTCTGAATACCTTTTCAGAATCTGCAAAACTGGATGTTGTTTTTTTTTTTTCTAGAAAATTTTCAGGACCATTTCTGATTTAGAATGAATATTCAAAAGAAAAACTGTAGTATTCAGAAGGAAGATAATAAAAGCCCATGAAGGCTAAATGTTGTAATGTTCTTAAAGTAAAATTAAAATATTTAGATTTTAAAATGAGGTGCGCCTGGGTGGCTCAGTCAGTGAAACGTCTAACTCTTGAGCTCAACTCAGATCTTGATCTCAGGGTCGTGAGTTCAAGCCCCACATTGGGCTCCATGTTGGGCATAGAACTTACTTAAAAAAAAAAAAAAAAAAAGGAGGGCACCTGGGTGGCTCAGTGGGTTAAGCCTCTGCTTTCAACTCAGGTCATGATCTCAGGGTCCTGGGATCGAGCCCCACATCGGGCTCTCTGCTCAGCAGGGAGCCTGCTTCCCCCTCTCTCTCTGCCTACCTCTCTGACTACTTGTGATCTCTCTCTGTGTCAAATAGATAAAATCTTAAAAAAAAAAAAAAAAAAAAAAAAGTAAACCCAAGATGATTACTTAGAGTTTCCCCAGCAAACACAATGGAATGAATTTGGTTTTAAATGAACTTGAATAACATTGTTTCTTGTTAAAAAGTAGACAAATAAACTTATATGTTGGTCAAAGCTGGAGCAAGGCAGTCCTGAATTCTGCTCACATCCTACTTTCTATGCATCTTTTTGCCTTTATTTATCCATATGCAAAGTGGTTCAAAATTCCACCCTAGGATTATCATGTAAGTGTTTTATAATCACCGTGTTGGCTCAGGTGCCTGAAACTCTCAGTCTCGGGTAATCTGTTGATAATACAGATGGATTTTGAATTTGCAAAGAATCATTCTGCTTTTCAGAAGGTGAATAGCTGTGTGATTGAGAGGGGTTCAGATGTCATAGTTTTAAACATGTGTCAGCACATAATATACACTGAGATCACCTTCATTCTTAATCATCTGACTGTACCATTGCATTGCCTGCTGCAAAGAGAAGAAAATTAATTACATCGTTCAGGGAAAGAAGTCTTGAACATTTTTGGTTCTCATTTCCGTATTAAGTCAGTCCTGTTCCATGTTGTTGAGTTCTGGAAGATCGGGTGCCCAAGAATCTCTTCGGAGTCAACTGTAAACACACACACAAGAATGGGGCAAGGAGAGCTGCTGGTTAGCTCGTGCCCTTCAAATAAGGGCACCCACGCCTGCCCCCAGCTGTTCCTCCGGCTTCTGGCCTCCTCTGCTCACCCATGCTCCGTCCCATCCATGGCAGGACCTCGAAGTCAGTATGGCAGAAGCGAGCATGTTGAGGGATGGGCATGGGAGGCACAGGGAGAGAGAGCAGACGAGGACACACCTGAGCATTCAGGCCACAGATGTGGGTTGGAAAGTGGCTGGAAGACTGCACAACGAGAGCAGAGTGGCCACCAAGACACACCGGTGGCCGATAGTTGGGTGGTCTGTCGTTGGCTAATGAATTGCCTTCGGAAGAACAACCTTGCGAGTATCACGTCGCTAACTTTTGCAGTTGCCTGACTTGTTTTTGTCCTCCACCTCTGTTTTCAGCTGATTCTACAGGAACTCACTCCCTCTACACCACATACAAAGACTATGAAGTCATGTTCCACGTGTCCACCATGCTGCCCTACATGCCCAACAACAGACAGCAGGTGAGTCCTCCCTCCATCCTCCAGGTCGGAGCTCAGCCCACTGATGGGCTTCGTGCACTTAGAATTGGCAAAGCATTATTGGGATTTTCTTTTTTTTTCTTCAGTGGCATGAATAATTTTGGACTCTTTTTCATCATTTGGAGGTATTTGGCCTTTAAAAGGGAATATTTCTGCATAGTTGTATTGCACTTTTTCCTTATAAAACTTGGAAACTCTTCCACGCGCACCTTTATTGCTTGCTAGGCAAAATCTTAATGGAAACTGGTGACCACTATGTTCATTATAAATAAGCCAGCGAGGTAAGCTGAGCTCAGGTTTCAGAGTGCAGGTGGGTGACTTATTTATAGAAAATACTGTAAGAATGAATCTTATAACTTATTCGTGGCATGATTCAGTTTCGGTGAGTCGATTGTATTTGGGTTAAATCGGGAGTTGAAACAAAGTTTGTTTTCATGTCTAGGAAGTTTAGCTCTGATGTCATTTAACTGCACTCTTTTGCTATAAAAATACATCAGCACACCAGGGACTGCCTAGAAGTGGCTTGGTAAGAATTTGTTGAATGAAGGGCACGTGGGTGGCTCAGTCAGTTGGGCATCTGTCTTCGGCTCAGGTCGTGACCTCAGGATCCTGGGATCGAGCCCCATGTCAGGCTCCGCGCTCAGTGAGGAATCTGCTTCTCCCTCTGCCTACTTGTGCTCTCTTTCTCTCTGTCTCAAGTAAACAAATTCTTTTAAAAAAGAAGAACTTGTTGAATGAATGAAACTTAATCACAGCGGAGTATTTTTCTTCTCTCTTTTTTTGAATGCTCATGAAATTTACGAAGGTGGTCATAGTACACCTCTGGCCAAGAAACCGCTTACCTTGCTGCCCTCACAAATTACAAGAACCGCCTTTGACCCTCTAGCTGGGATGAGCCCAGCTCTTCACAGTAGCGACAACACCTCTTTCCTTTTCCCTTCTCCTTGCCAGCTGGATTTTCTGACTGTTTATCTGATGCTTAAGCTCAGTCCCTTGTCCTGCCTGAATGGTCTGCAGTGTTTCCTAATAATCAGATTTCTTCCCCCTACTGTCAGAAAATCTATCTTTTGATCACATATCTGTGTGGAGTTTGTTTTTTTTTAAGATTTTTATTTATTTATTTGAGAGAGAGAGAGTGTGTGTTTGTGTGTGCACGCGCACACAGGAGCGGTGGGGGAAGGGCAGAGGGACGAGCAGTCTCCGTGCTGAGCAGGGAGCCTGATGCAGGACTATCCCTGGACGCTGAGATCATGACTGAGCCGAAGGCAGATGCTTATATGAACCCCCCAGGCACCCGTACATCTGTATTCTTTTTGAGACTTAGAGTTACAGTCACTAGATCCCATGAATGTATTTAAATGTTTTAACCTAAAGGATTTCTAGCTCTTAAAAACAAATTTACTTCGAAGAATGTCAAACAGATTCAACTCGCTTTTAAGAAGCTTAATTTAGACCAGTGCCGTTGTCTCACAGATATTCGAGAATCATTCCGTCGTTAAACTCTGTGTGAGTCGTCGCTCAGAAAACTGATAGGGCTCACTCCGGCCAAGAAATCTGTCTGTACTTTAGCAGAAGTAAGAGCCAGTGCCTTTTGACCCCAGTCATCGAGTGTTCAAACCACAAAGCCCTTTCAGCTCCCTAAATACTTGAGCCATTAGACTCTAAGCTGGATGGGCCCCCATCATTTCCCATATGGCAGCCTCTGGGATTCTGACGTCTGCTGGGCTTTGCTCTTAGCAGAACTCAAACCAGGCTTTTCCTGCCTCCTTTCGGTTGCATGGTAATTAAAAACTGTGGGTTTATGAGTTCTCTGTACCTGACTTTTTTTTTCCCCCCACTGAAACTATCCTTAAGGTCCTACACACAAAAATGTAAATGGGCAGCTGGCGGTTGGGGAGTAGGGTATGGATGGGTGTTTTAAGCTTCCCAAATTGGAAATATATACTTTGTAAATTGATTCTACACATTACAGACTCTGTAGCTTAAAGACTTACTTGGTTACCTCTCGGTTGTTGTTTTTGAAAACTTGAGTGAGAATCCATGACATTGAGTAAGTTTTGCTGATGGTTAGAGGTAGAAAACTGTAAAATCGTTTGTTTTGCTTTTCTAACGAGTGCTCTTATTGTGCCTGGAATATATATGATCCTGCATATGGCCCATTGGGAAACCTACGTGCGAAACACTGTGTGGACAAGTATTCATGATATAAGGGGGGCGGGTAAGGAGCGGAAATAGGAGTCAGTGGACATATTCTGCACTTGCCACAGCTGGTCACTTGCCTTGTACCTTTGGGTAAGATCTTAGCCTCTCAAGAAACCGGAGTAATTATATAATGCAGACCTGGGCTCAGAGTAAGAAAAATGCTGGATTATAGAGAACTTTCTACGGGTTTGGCAGTGGGTAGATGTGGCATACGTGATACTTGGACTAGACAATTCATAGCATGTCTATCTTCGTGTCTGATTTCTGTGATTCTAGGGCCCTCTCTGAAGCTTCCTGCTTCTAGGTGGAAAATGGGCTTCAATAGAAAAATGTAGTTGTTAGCAGAGCAAGAATTCTGGAGCCACAGGATCTGGATTTGAATCCCAGCTACCAGCTTTGTGACCTTGGGCACAATTTTCTGTGCCTTAGTTTATCCCTGAATGAAGGGACTTTGATCTCGTTTCTTCATCAAGGTGTCCCTGTGCACCCCAAATGCTATTCTGAGCACGGTAGGCAGGCGGTAAACATTTGTCCAAGGAATAAATGACCTTTCGTAGACAGTGGCTAGAATTAGATGAGCTAATACGTATAAGGCACTTACTGGTGCCTGACACAGAGCATGCTCGGTAAGTTTCAGCTACGGTTACTGTTTCATCATTTATTACATATAAAGTGCGAGCATTTTAAATGACTTAATTTGCATTTTATTTTCCTGTTCCCGATCCTAGAGCTTTGGTATGAGAAACTAAGGCCTAGATAGGTAAGAAATTAAGGGGCTAATTTATCAATAAATTCACAAAATTATCTTTACTTCGACATTTAATATTTTGCTAATCCTGGGTTGTTACCAGAATATTCTGTTCGTAGATAAATGTTGCCACTGTGCAGTCTTTGAATACATACTTTCCAAATTTGTTACAGGTTGTACTGGCCCTTTCATCCTCTCCCACCCGCCCCACCCATGCCCACAGATTATCTCAGTACCAGGGGTAGAAATGTCTGAAATGACCAGCTGGGCTCCTGAGTGCAGTTTGAGACCACTGAATTTAGCAAAGTTCTCTGACCTGTACATGAGCTGTGCCTGTCACTTTGGCCTCATTAGCACCATGGTATTTGTGACTATTTAACTGGTCCAGACTCGTCCACATCAGATATTATTTCTTGTGTTTGTTCTTGTAATAAATCAAGCTGAAAGCTGATTCCAAGATGTATTAAAAGTCTTTAGAGAGTTTACCACTGTTGCAAAAGAGTTCAGTGTTTGGAATGTATGACTCCTGCAAAGAAAACCTAGCCAGCCCCAGGGAGTGATAAGAGAGCCCACTCTTGGAGCGGTTTCCCTCTTCCTTGAAGACCCATCAGTCTCTCTGGGCCAGTCTGGCGGTCGGATTCTGTCTCCCAGGGCTGTCTTCACCGTGTGCTTCCCCTCTGCATGTCCCGTAGACAGATCATAGAGCAGCCATCGTGGTACGTTATTGGTGGAGAGAATGCCGCAAATTAGCTTCAGACTTCACTGAGACAGAGAGACCTTTTCTTCAGTCTCAGTATATATAATGAATACAGGTAGCATGGAGCCTGGCACACAGTAAATTATGATTTTTTTTTAAGTGCATGCACACAGTTAGAGCTGCTCTCCTTGAAAGGGATGTCCAAGCCCCCAAGAGGTCCCTAAGGAACTCCTAGGTCTCTGAGCTTCCGTTTGAAGAATACTAGTGTTAGCCTAGGGACAGCCTTGACCTCTACAGAGGTAATGGAGACACAGCTTGTTAGGTCTGAGCCAGGCTGGAACCCTTTCTCTATCTAATTTGGATAGATGGCTGGCCTGTCTTAGGGGGTTTGTGCACTTCTGTGAGTCCCTAATTGGGACTGCTAAGAAACCATTCGTATAAAGGAGTCGTCTGCCTCATTAAATTACAGTACGAACGGGTCCTGACTGTACTTGTGTTCACCTATAAATAATCATATGGAATATTTTGGAAGAATAAAGCGCTTATTCAGCTTTCCATGATTTGATTTATCCCCAGGCCCTAAATAGGAATGTGTACTTGTGCAGGACCATAAGCATGATTGTTTCAGTAGGGTTGGGCTGCCGGGTGTCGGATATACTGGTATCTCCATAATCCTCTTATCTTCACTTTATTATTAAATCATTGAAAATCTACTTTCTTGGTTTATTTCTGTTTCTCCATTTATGAAATACTCAGCCTGGCTCGCTTAACTGGTTTGTACATTTATGCTTCCAATTGGTAAAATACGTTTCATATTAAATATTTTATATCATATTTTATATTGGTTATATATAGTACTCCACGATGAATCCTTGAAATGGCCATTAAATTTAATATGATCTTGATGATCTGCGATAAGAGTGGTTAACCTAGCTTTCACCTTTTTTGTGGGCAGTAGGTAGGGAAGGCTTTCCCTGAGTATAGATTTTGTGAGTTTATGTGGTCATGTATGTTGGTTTTCCTCTCTTTCTTATTAGAATCTACGTTCATGTTTCTACTTTCCACAGGAAACTCTAGATATCTCTTAAAAATCAGAACTCTAACCACTGGTGTTGAGTCTTGAGTAATGAGTACGTGAGGGTGTGTCGTGTGGGTGTGTTGTGTGTACGCGTGCAGAATTAGGAAGGTCTCTGAAGGGGGAAAAGCTCGCCCTCTGTGTGGGGGGGAGAAACTTCCAAGCAGAAGGGTAGCAAGTGCGAAGTGCCTGTGACAGAAAAATCTAGCCTGTCAGAGCGACAAGGTGGCTGTCTGGGAGGGGTGGGGTGGGTGACAAGGTCAGAGGGGTGGGAAGGACACCGTCAAAGGAGGCTTGCCCAGCCCTGCTCCTACCCACAGGACTTCACATTCCAACCCAAGGGCTAAGATCCAGAACTTGTGATCGGTTTTCGTGGGGATACATTTAATTTTTTGCTCAGCTCCGGGCTCATCTCTTTGAATTTCAGAACATATAAGATCATTAAATGATGCATTTTTCCTTTTGAAATCATGCACATGTTTACCTATTTGCTTCTTAAGACAGGAGACTCTCTCCGGAGATCCCAGCCATTTCTAGTTTCGAATTACACTTTCTCTTCACTAATTCTGACCCCTAGAAACTTGTCAACCACATCTAACTGCATTTCTTCCATAGTGTGCAGACTGCTTCCCCCACCCCTCCAGAATGAGGTGCAAAATGCTTTTTCTACCTTAACTACGCCAAGAAAAAAGTAACAAACGAGCCTGTCTGCACAGAGGCTGATAGGTCTGACCTAGCTCAACTTGATGCCTCCTCTGATACAAGCGGGGCTACGGGACAGTTTTCACTCAGTTTGGATGGTTGCATCGAGTTAAAACTGGTCCTGGGGAGCCCTGAAGTTTGGTTAGGGAATGGAGAATAAACCTGAAGCTTGCTTTTTCTGTCGCATCTGGATGCTTTTTGCCGTAGAATTGGGTGAGGAATCACATTTCACTTCTCTTGTCATAACAAGAGCTTATGCCCGTTTCACTGCTTGACTCAAGCATTGGAAATTTCTGTCTCACGCAGTATTTATTAACTCATTCTTACAGTCAGAGATGTGAAGGTGGTTCTTTTGGCGCTGAAAAGTGTTGGGACCTTCATGTCTGGAAAGGAGTTAGCGCTACAAGTCACCGTTCCTTCATCCCCCAAATAGCGCAGAGGTGCCTCGGTAATTCGGGGGCTCCCCTTCACAGCCTGCTGGGCTGCTGTCCCCTTTCCGCTTCCAGTCCTGGACTCCCATGACACAGAACTTCACTGGCCGGTTAGAAAAAACACATAACTAACAACGAAAGAAAATATTTACCCTTAGATAAGAAGCCTTCGAAGTTACTTAGGTTATTTGATGTTTGGCAAAATCCTGGAAAGCAGTTGAAAGTGTTTCTGTGAACTTTCCAGATGTTCTTTTTCTTCAGCCTCTCAACAAAGCCAAGCATCCCGTTAATGGGCAAGGTGTTAAGTTTTCTTATTTTATTCTCCTACAAAGAGTTTCAGATTTTGCCCTTCTTAATGAATCACCTTATTCCCTGCTCCTCCCGCCCCACGCACTTTACTGTTTTGCCAAGTACATTTTGTGACCCTGGTTCCATTAACCAGACCATTAAAAACGTTTTACAAAGCCCGTTTTACAAAGCCGAAGAATATGCTTAGAAAGGGACAGGTCGTCGAGGGAACCAGCCTTTTAAGTGGTGCTTTCAGTAATCCTGTGCTGGGAAGTAGAGAACCAGACCCCGTGTCTTCTTCTGGACAAAGAGCCAATGGATGGGAACAGTTGTCCTGTTTGCTGTGGCTCCTTCAAGAGTGAGGACACACAGACTCACACGTTCATGCCTGCCCCACGCACGTAACTGAGAGAGCCGGCCAAGGGTGAGGGGTTACGCAGCACCCACGTAGGAGGAAGGGCTGCAGAATTCACGGCGTGGCCTTGGCCATCGCACGCACCATCTTCTGCCCTTTGATCTGAGAACTCTTGTGTTTCAGGGGCATTAAGTCAACCACAGAGTCAGCTTTTGTGTGCCATGTTCAACAGATACATTGAACCACGGTGTTAGGTATTTAAAAGACTTTTTTTTTAAACTTTTCATTCGTTCCTGGTTTTCCCTTGTCCTATTTTAGTACCTGAGAACCCTGTACTTCAGTTATTGTGGCAACGAGGGAAGAACATCGTCTTCTAGTACGATTTCCAGCATGTCCGTTGATGTTTGTTTTAGATATGTATGTATCCTTGCTTCCGTTCTCTTTACACGAAACATTTATCGTGATTATCATCTGTGTCCGCTGTAGGAAGGGGAAATAATCACACCATGTAAAGGACCTCGTTGGCTACTGATTTTTTTTTTACATGTGTCCAAAATAGCACATTTTGACTTAGATATTTAGCAAACATTCTTAAATGTAGAGATGGCTTATTGGGTGTGTATTAACATATGTTAACGTATGTTTCAAACCTTTACCCAGACAGGAAGGCGACTTCTGTGTGTGTGTGTGTGTGTGTGTGTGTGAACTTGAACCCTGGTGATTTAAATGGGAGTTTCTCAGCATATGAATCAGTGACTTAACTGGCATATCAGAGAACCCTGGAAGAATGAGCATTTCATCCCCAAGTTCCCAGACCTTTTATCCTGCAAAATCACAAGTCAGGGGCCCGACAGTGAAATCCTCTTTGTATCTGGGTTGAAAAGGCTTTAAGAGTTGAACTTAATGCTCTTCAGGGTGAGGCTGTGTTCTGTAGGTGCCAAGTAAATTTAAGAGCAAGCTCGTTGTCTTTGTTACTGCTGGTAAAGAGAGATTCACTACCCGAGATTATCTCATTCCTGCCGTGACATCACCAGCTCCTATAAAGATCATTGTATCTATTAAAACTGAAGATCACAAACTTGGTGAGCACGGACACCGGTTTTGCTTGCGTCAACTCAGAGAGTGCCCTGTGTACGGGTTTATCGGCCTGCATTCACGGTTTTATTGCACAGCGTGGTGTGGCTGGGATCCCATGTCTGCACCAGTCAGGTATGCCTCCGGCAACTGCGGCCTGGGTGCCAGCTGTGTCCCAGGCAGGCAGAAACCAGGAACTCACAGTCCATTAAGCATCTGCCTTTGGCTCAGGTCATGATCGCGGGGTCCTGGGACCTAGCAGTCACCAGGACATTTCTCCTGCCCTCCCGACGGTGATGACCTGATGCAGGAGAAGTAAATCAACAATCAGCCTGGTTCTGTTACAGCTAATGCCTCGAAGTAGACCCGGGTGTGTGGCTGGAGTTGCCTGTGCAGGCTCCCCAGGGAATTTCCTTTCAGGTGACGAGATACCTAGCTTAGAGCCCTGAGTTGTCCGGGAGCAGCATGCGGCAAAAGGAACATTCTGGGCAAAAGGAGAATGAAAAGTGGAAGTGTTGCAGAAGTGTCACTACTCAAAAAATAAAAATAAAAAATAAATAAAAATAATCACCATAATAATAAAGTGTTGCTGCTCTGGGGTTCCTTGTCTCCTGCCACATTTGTAATGTGTGAGATTATACACCATGGAGTTTTCCAGCCGTTAACCTGGTAGAATACTGTGTTTCTGAATTCCATTTGAAAGGCCGGATTTCAGTGAAGTAGTTTGAATCTTAAATTAGCCAGCGCAGTAACAGTCTCTCTGTGTTGGTGTCGCAGACAGGCCTGCGGGGGAGCACAAGACACCGGGGAAGGCCCTCACATGCTGGTGTAGGACTTTCAGCAAATCTGTACCCTCTCTTTCACTCCGTCTCCTTGCTTTAAGTTGAAGAGAGCTTAAACCATAAAATTCTTGAAAGCGGGGGCGCCTGGCTGGCTCAGTCGTTGAAGCCTCTGCTTTTGGCTCAGGTCATGATCTCAGTTCCCAGGGATCAGGGATCCAGCCCCCTGCCCCTCCAGTCCTAGTCCCTGCTCAGCAGGGAGCCTGCCTCTCCCTCTCCCTCTGCCCCTCCCCCCTGCGTGTGCTCTCTTTCAAAAATAAATAAATAAAACTTTTTTTAAAATTCCTGAAAGCCTTTTGAGTGCTAACGTCCTAGTAGATCAGTGGGAAAGCTCAAGGCGAGAAGGAGTTGAATTTTAAAGTGCCAAGAGATGAACTGCGTTCAGCTTGTCTTTCCATAGATGTTTCGGATGCAGCCCGTTTTGCTATTCTGATGTCCCGTTGAGGAGCGCTGACATTCAGAGAGGGGCTTTTGCTTTCTGAATCAGTCCTTTAACACGGACAGAGGAACGAGTTGAATACGTGGCCGTGTTTTGTCTTTACGGAAAACTGCGCCTGGAACTGTGTGTGTTCTCTTTCCTGACCGCAGCTTCTGAGGAAAAGGCATATCGGAAATGACATTGTGACCATTGTCTTCCAAGAGCCCGGAGCACTTCCTTTTACTCCGAGAAGCATCCGGTCCCATTTCCAGCACGTCTTTGTCATCGTCAAAGTGCACAACCCGTGCACGGAGAACGTGTGTTACAGGTGAGCGAGCAGACCCCAGTCTCTCATTCCGTCAGCTGGATTTCAGCAGCACCCCGTCTCCTGAAATATCTTTGTTTTCCAATCATTCTCTCTAACCCCATAATTATCCTTTTTTGGGTTCTTTTTCTAATTATATGGCCACTGTCTTCACTCAGGTGCTTTCTGTATGAAATAATTGCCTCCTTTCCCATTTTGAGCAGCGAAATGCCTAGGCGTTCAAAATTGTAGATTACACGTTTCCTCAATTTTCCCCTTAAAAACTGCATGCAGCTGCTGCCGGAACCAGAGCTTTGTTGATCCCAGCCTCCGAGGTGGATGGTGTGGCTGTTTCAGCTCTTCCCAAGCGGAAGTAATGGCGGTAGTGGGAAAACACTGCTTCTCATCCAAGATCTTGGAAACACTCCCTCCCGCGGGGCTCCCGGGACCAGAGTTGACGCGCTCGTGTTGGTGATTTCCAAAGGCTGTGCGTGTGCCTCCGAATCCCGAGTCGAATGTTTCTGGCTCTTTCCTCTCCCCTCCCCTTCCGGGGAGGTAGTTGCCCCTGGAAGATCTCGCCTTGTGGGGTAGAAGGGCAGGTGTCCAACCTGGGTTTAGAATCCAGCTGTGCTGTCTGCTGTGCTTTGTACAAGTTACTTTAATTTTGGAAACTTTCATTTATTCTCTTAAAGTTGAGGATAAGAGTACCTACCTGAGCTTGTAGAATAATTAGCAGAAATTCTGCAGAACACCTATTAGTGTTCCTGGCACTCCCCAAAGGTCATTTACCTTTATCATCCTAAAACCGTAGTGCTGTTTCAGCTGCCTCCTGGGCCGAGTAGGACATATGCATGGGCGCTGGGAGGGGACGGGGAGACGGGGAGGCGGGGAAGACTGTAGGGAGTGCTCTCCTAAACGCAGAGAAACTGGTCTGTGTGTTAGATGTTGCTGGTTTATATCCTTGCCCCACGCCCAGCCCATCTCAAAGGAACACAGAGTCTATAAACTGGTCATTCTTAGCCCGAATGTTGCCTCACAGCTTGTTAAAATGGGCTCATTCTCTGACCCTGCTGTGTGGTACGCTGATGTCACAGACCTGAAATTGACCCGAGCATCTGTGTGATTCCTGAGTCACAACTGGGCAGAAGACCAGTGGCCTGAATGCCCAGCACTACCTTAAAAAATGCCGTTTATAACAAGCATGATGTCTCCTAGCGCAAGGATAGGTTTAAAGCAGATAATGTTGGTACAAACATGGTAAGTGGGATTTTCTTCTGAGATCTCACCCGATGAATGGTAATTATGGAGACTAATCTTAAATGAACCTTCATAATGGGTGAGAAATGTAAGCCTAAGGCTTTATAGAATTTGGTGGTATTTTATTGGCTGCTGTTTTTAGGTCAAATCAAGTATTTTTAATTACTTTCCATTTTAGTTTATACTTCTGTCACGAGGCGGTTCGTGAGCACCAAAAATCCTTAAGTTAGCAGTAACGTCTGTTTTCATTTGTTTCAGGTTTTCGGAATTTAATAAAATGACTGGGGAGGGATGTTGAAACCAGTACCGGGCTAGATGTAGATCTTACCGATAATTAAAGCAGACTGTGGCCGGTTTCCTATGATAGAGGTTAGCATTGTGCAAATCACTCAACTGTGGAATCGCTGGTTTTTAAGAAACCATGTTGGTATCACTTAATTACCATTTGCTAATGAGATTCAAACATAAAGTGAGTAGAGTGCCTCAAATTTTGAGAAGTGCCTCATAAACATTCATACCGATCTTGCTTAAAAACTTCATGAGCGTTCCTCCACCAGTCAGTAATAATCTTCTTGAATACTGTAGTCAGATCAATTCCCTAACATTTCATGAGGCCACATGAACTCTGGCCCATGGAATAACATTACAGAGCTCTCACATTTTCCAAAAACCCCTTATAGGATTCTTTCATATGCTATTCCTCAGAACTCACCAGTGACAAAGTAAATTCATTAAAATAGTTTCCAAGGGAAGGATTAAAAAAACAGTCCAGGTCTCCTGACCCACAAATATCATTGAGTTAAGATGGTCTCCGCTGATAAAAACCGTCATGGCTGGCAAGGCCAGAAACACAGAAAGGCATGCTCTTACCTTCCAGAGGTCGTCTGAGGCACCTCCCGTGGAAGCAGCAGGGTTCCTAGGAAGTAAGGCAGGGTCTCTTGGAGCCTAGAGAGAGACGACGAGGCAGCATCCCGAGAGCTCCATGTACCGTCATCATAGTCTGAAGTCTTCAAAAAGCAAACTTAACCAGTGCTTTAATTTTACCAGCAAGAGCCGATGCAGAGCTAACCTTGAGGGACTGACGTGTTTGTATACTTTCCAAGATTAACTCTTTGCCACATGAATCCCGTGGTAAACGAATGCGTACACTGCTCGCTGTGTAGGCTTGGTAGAGCTCACTGTCAGGTAAGAGCGAGGCGGTATCTGTCCAAAGCAACGGGTTCCCTTTTCGAAAATTTAATGCATAGTCCCTCCTGTCAAAAATTAGATGATAGTGTTAAATCAATGACCAAAGCGGTAACTGTGATACTAATAATGATAAAGTAGTTTGCATCACAATAGCTTTGCCTGCGGTATTTGTTTTCATGCTCACCGTGGCCTTTTGAGAATGGCATGGTCTAACCTCCATGCTACAGATGAGGAAACTGAGGCATGGAGGGATTAAGTCACTAGCTCAGAGCCTCTCGGCAAGCCTTAGGGCTAGAATCCCAAACAGGACGTGGCATCTGCCCACCACCACTCTGCTTTCCCAGAACCCTTTAACTTGCGTATCTGGGAATGCTCATTTTCATGTTGTTGCTTTCGGCGGGGGGGGGGGGGTCTTACATTTAGCTATGCCATCAAGTTCCTTGGCTAAAATAAGAAATTCTGAGGGGCACCTGGTTTGCTCAGTTTGGTTAAGTGTCCAGCTCTTGATTTTAGCTCAGGTCACAGTCTCAGGGTTGTGAGATTGAGCCCCCGCATCAGGCTCTGTGCTCTGCGGGAAGTCTGCGTGAGATTCTCTCTCTCAGCCTCTCCTCCTGCCCCCCCTCCCCCGCACGCACGCACTATGTCTCTCTCTCTCAAATAAATAAATAAAATCTTAAAAAAAGAAAGGAAGGAAAGAAAGAAAGAAAGAAAAGAAAGAAAGAAAGATTCTGAAACACTTTCTTGTTTCAGCCCATTGGAAATCATCTAAATCTGGCCAAGGACATTCCTCTGACCTCAGTTCTATTTGAAAGAATTCTAGAAACTTCTGTAACCAGGGATCTCTAATTAATCTCCATTCCATAATACCATTAGTAATCCTAGAATTGCGAGACCTCAATTCTGGCTGCTTTTCTTTATACAGCTTGGATCTGAGATACACAGGAATCCAGCTGATCGAGTGGTTAATATGCTGTGCATGGTAGAAGGAACATCCCGTTAGATATTAGGGTCAATAATTTGGGACAAAAACAATTGCCCTTTTATAAGATACCGCCCTCTAACCCTTATAGAGCTCCTCAGTGAACGCTTTTGGGGAACATATTTAGATAAAAAGTTTTCCCTGAGGCTTTGGCTTAAGTGCATGCACCCTGCAGTCAGTCAGAGTAGCTTGAGATCCACAGAGCTAAGTGCAAAAAGGTAATCCTACAAGGTGTCATGTGAGAGTGGACCTCCCAGGCCTTCTGTGGGTAAAATCCTTCCAGGAATATGTACTCCTTACTGGAAGGAAAAAAAAAAAATAGAGGATGTGATCACATGAGTTTCCTGGGATGGCCGGTCCCAGTGCGGAGATAGGCCGCGTGACCCCACTGACTGGTTTAGAGGAAAAGCGACAGGGTATGGTCAGCCTCATCTCAAGACCAGCTAGCTTTGTGACGGCTCTCTGAGAGTTAAAACATGAGGACCAGTTAATTCCTATGCAGTCTAGAATGTCCACTCTAAGGCTAGTCGTGGGGGGAAGATGAGTCCGCTATGAGGTTGGTCCCGAAGACATGTCA
>PISX010025200.1:0-26542 GCA_004024625.1 Mellivora capensis
TTGAGTTCAGTGGTCCATCATTTACATACAATACCCAGTGCTTATCAAAACAAGTGCCCTCCTTAATACTCATTACTCATCTATCCCATCCCCCACCCACCTCCCTCTGTCAGCCTCCATTTATTCTCTATCAAGAGTCTCTTGTAATTTGTTTCCCTGTCTCTCTTTTTATTCCCGCTTCAATATGTTCATCTGTTTTTTCACCTTCCAAATTGAGTGAAATCATATATTTGTCTTTCTCTGATTGACTTATTTTGCTTAACATAATACACATAATACACTCTAGCTCCATGCACATCATTGCAAATGGCAAGATTCCATTCTTTTTGATCGCTGAGTAAGTATTCCTGTGTGTGTGTGTGTGCATGTGTGTGTGTGTGCGTGTGTGCACGCACACACACACACACACACACACACACATACCACATCTTTATTTATGCATCTGTTGATGGATATTTGGGCTCTTTCCATAGTTTGGCTATTGTTGATAATACTGCAATAGACATCAGGGTACATGTACTCCTTCAAATATGTATTTTTGTATCCTTTAGGTAAATACCTGGTAGTGCAGCTTCTGGAATATAGGGTATTTCTATTTCAGCTTCTTGAGGAACCACCATACTGTTCTCCAGAGTGACTGCACCAGCTTGTATTCTCACCAACAGTGCAAGAGAGTTCCCCTTTTTCCCCATCCCTGCCAACACCTGTTGACTCATGTGTTGTGAATTTTGGTCATCTAATGGTGTGAGGTGGTATTTCATTGTGTTTTTGATTTGTATTTCCCTGATGATGAGTGATGTTGCGCAGCTTTTCATGTTGTCTGTTAGCCATCTGGATGTCTTCTTTGGAAAAATATCTATTCATGTCTTCTGCCTATTTCTTAACTGGATTGTTTTTTGGGTGATGAGTTTAATAAGTTTTTTATAGATTGTGGGTACTAACCCTTTATTAGTTATGTCATTTGCAAATATCTTCTCCCATTCTGTAGGTTGCCTTTTAGTTTTGTTGATTGTTTCCTACGCTGTGCAGAAGCTTTTTATCTTAATGAAGTCCCCATAGTTCATTTTTGCTTTTGTTTCCTTGCTCTGGGCAACATGTCTAGTAAGAAATTGCTACCTGTGTTGCCTGTGTTGCCTGTGTTCTCCTCTGGAATTCTGATGATTTCCTCTCTCAAATTTAGGTCTTTCATCTATTTTGAATATATTTTTGTGTATGGTGTAAGAAAATGGTCCAGTTTCATTCTTCTCCATGTTGTCCAGTTTTCCCAACATCATATTTTGAAGAGACTGTCTTTTTTCCACTGGATGCTCTTTCCTGCTTTGTCGAAGATTCATTCCCTATATAGGTGGGTCCATTTCCGGGTTTTCTATTCTGTTGCATTGGTCTATTTGTCTTTTTTTGTGCCAGTACCATGCTGTCTTAATGATTACAACTTTGTAATATGGCTTGAAATCTGGAATTGTGATGCCTCCAGCTCTGCTTCTCTTTTTCAGGATTGCTTTGGCTATTTGGGGTCTTTTATGATTCCATACAAATTTTAGGATTCTTTGTTCTAGCTCTGTGAAAAATGCTGGTGGTATTTTGATAGGGATTCTGTTAAATGTGTCAAGCAAATAGTTTAAGTCTGAAGCTCTGGCCTCCTTTTCAAGGAAGACTTTTTTTTTTTCCCCACCAGAATTCAATCTTAAATTTCCTTCTCACCTCTTTGTATCATTTGTGGGAAAGTAACTCATTTAATGTCACTTTACTGATTTAGTAACCATTTAAGTGATCTGCCTTCATGTGAGTATCTGTGTGATAATGTTTCTTCCTCTTCTGTATCATCATGATCATTAAACTTGAAGTCCCTTAGTCTTGGTTATGAGAGCAGAAACACTCTGTACATTTTCTGTGGCGTTAGCTCTTTCGCCAACCCCTCTGCTTTCTAGTTGTCTTTTAATTTTTGTCCCTGGGATATCCACATGCAGGTACAAAACATATATACATTGGTATGCTTTTAAAGGACTAGTTGTTATATCTCTTCCAGAGTTTCTTTGTACTTTGTAACTGAAGATTTTCAGTTAATAGCACTATAGAAGTGAAAGTCCGTGGTGCTGGTCACATAAATCCCAAACTGAATGGGCTACCTTGCCAAAAGCAAGTTCTTAATCAAAAGAGGTATAATCAAAAGGCAAAGGGCTGCTTCATTAGAAATATATAGAAGCTTGAGCAAGATAATTTCAACTCTGAGATTCTTTGACAGGAATCTTACTTTTAAAATTCATGTAAAGAAGATATTCATTCACTGATATGCTAGAAAACAGACAAAAGTAACAACCTCCCCCGCAAAAAGCCCTATTTGTAGTGCTTGCTAATTTCTGTGGTATAGATACTCTCACAAATGGCTGATTTCAGACTATCAACAGTTCACCAACTAACTCACAAAATTCTTGAAAATTTAATAACTGGTTTTTTGAAGCCACTATGAGCCAGCTTTGGCACATCTCTGCATTTAATCAGTATTCTTGGATAATTTCTGTGGTAGGCAAGGCATTTTCACTTTATCTTTGTTCTAGCTCTCTTATCCTAGTTTATTGCTTTCCTGGTAAAGAAAAGAGAAATAATAAGTGTAAATTTCAGATTATGCTTCAGAATAGGGAATAGCAAACTTTTTCTGTGTAATGCTGAGTGAGCCAGGAGGCAAAGAGATGTTAGGTTGTATGCTAAATATTTTAGCATTTGCTGTCTACATACAGTATCTTTTGCATAATCCTCTCTTTTTCCTCCTTTCCTTTTTTTTTTTTAAACAACCCTTTAAAAATGTAAAGACCATTCCATAGCAGGCCCTTAGCTGGATTTGATCCAGGACTGTGGGTTGTTGACCTTTGCCTCTGCCCTATAAGCTTGTGGTTATTGCTGCCTTAACACATATTTTTGTTGAAATTTCTAAAAAATGATAAGAGAATCAGTCTCTTTTTCATAGTTTCTTGAATCATTTCTACAAATATCAAACGAAGAAGTTTTCTCTGGCATCGTTGTGCTGAGACACTCTATTTTGATTCTGATACTTTGAAACTGTCCTTACAATAATTGAATACATACGCCACTGGAGGGAAAAGGTTTAGTTTCTAGAATTTTACTTTCAAGATACCTTTGAGATATTTGTTTTTTCCTTTTTGACACTTTTGAAGACTCCTCAAGTAAACCAAAACATTATATGGATTATTTTGTCCTTATCCAAATGCTTGAGGTTATTAATTTTTCTTTGTATAAAAATGTTTTTACATCCTTCCACACAGGACTTAAGCTTACTTCCAGTGGTAGGTAAGGCTTGAAACCCCATGGCTTAACTACTTTATATTATTTTAAGGAGTGAAGAAATTGATGGATTATCATCAAGAAAATGAAAACAGTTTTCACAGAACTACTTTGCTTAGAGAATTGAGCCTTTCAAAGCATATCCCCTCCTCAAACACCAAGTATTATGTGGTTTAAGCTCCTGTTATTTCTGCAAAGAGCTTAAAAGACTGACTGACCAGCGTGAAAAAGCAGTAGAGCATTAATTGAACAGATTTGAAATAATTGAGCTCTACATTTGTTAAGAACATAATAAAGGATGTTATCAAAGTTTCACATGTGGATATGCCATTCGCAAAACTGCTTATGAAAATAATAGACTTTGATGAGAAGAATGAAAAAATATATGCTTAAAAATTCATTAGGAAACTCCCATAAAAATGAATCATAGAAATTTCTGCCTTATAGAAATACCTTCTGACAGGCTGCAGTTATCATTTTCTAGATTTGTGTGTCATTGAAGCAAAATTGACGAAGATACAGGGTATTATAGATTGAATACAGAAAATTCCATTTCCTAACAGAAGTCAAAAATAGAAATGAGATCAAATGAGAGAAAGAGGGCTACTGGGAGAAGGAAAATGGAAAAGAAAAATGTTTTTCTTTTATCTGTAAAATGAGTCTAGGCAGCAGAATGGAGATGGTTGTCAGGATAAACAACAAGAAATCAGAGTTGAAGGCACTATATATATATATACATATATATATATATATATACATACTCTTTGTTAACTGATCACTGTGCTGGCTTATTTTAACTCAAATGTAGTCATCACAACTTTTCAGATGATAACTATTTGGTGTAAACTGAGCAGTTGAGAAATTTAACTATTTTTTTAAAAAAAAGATCAGAAGCTTTAAGATAAAAATAAACACTTCCATAGTTCCAACAATTATGTTGAATTCAGTAATCTCTTAAAAGCTCATCAAAAGATTTTGCTCCTGTCTTGGTGAATATTGAGAAGTAAGCATCTGTTTTTTAAGAGTGATGATGATAATTCACATAATATGTATATTCTAAAACAAAAAGCAATTTTCACATGTCTCCAATGGCTGCCTTATGGAAGGTTGTCTCTAGGTTATCAGACATGGATGACTAAATTCCATGGTTATTAGTCCTATTTGTGATAAAGAACAAGCTAGTTTACCTTTTAAATTATATGGCAGGTAAGGAAGGTATTCA
The DNA here is from genome assembly GCA_004024625.1 of Mellivora capensis. Classification (NCBI taxonomy): domain Eukaryota; kingdom Metazoa; phylum Chordata; class Mammalia; order Carnivora; family Mustelidae; genus Mellivora; species Mellivora capensis. Next base: position 4,520 of record PISX010025200.1, read on the forward strand.
TCCATTCAAAGAGCAAATGTTTAATGATTTATTCTTTGTTCTAAGCACTAGAAATAAAGCAGTGAATAAAACATGCTTTCATGGAGCTTTTAATCAAATGTGTTGAGGTGGGGGTGGGAGGGAAGAGACTGTAAACAGAGGACAGATATGCAGTATATCAGTTGGTGATAAGTGGTAGAAAGAAAAATTAGAGTAAAGGATATAGAGACAGAATATGATTGTGACTTTATATGAGTCTTTAGAGATGTCCTATCTGATAGAATATTTCAACAAAACTGTGAAAGACTGTGTAATGATTAATTTTATTTGTCACCTTGACTGGACCATGGGGTACCTAGATATATGGTCAAAAATTATTTTGGGTGCTTCTGTGAGAGTATTTTTGGGTGAGATTATCATTTTAATTAGTAGACTGAGTAAAGCAGATTGCCTACCCTAATGTTGGTGGGCCTCATTCAATCAATTGAAGGCCTGAATAGGACAAAAAGCTGACCTTTCCATGGCTAAGGGGGGTATTCCTCATGCCTGACTGCCTTTGATCAGGACCCGTGGTTGGTTTTGTTTTTTGTTTTTTTTTCCTTGACTTCAGACTCAGATGAAATATTGGCTCCTTCTGGGTCTTGAATCATCAATTTCTATATATTGTGTATACATTCTGTTAGTTCTGTTTTCCTGGGGTAGCTTGACTAACAGACTGTGAGCAAATGGGACATTTGGATCTGGACAGGAAGAGAGTGCTTCAGTCAGGGAGAAAACAGTGCTGAGGCTGTGAATGAGTCAGGAGGCAAAGAGATGTTAGGTTGTGTGGAGGTAGCTGAGGCAAAGCTACGTTGATCCCATAGGTCATGGTAAGTGGCTAGGTTTAATTTTTATAATTATACCTTTGGAGTATTTTGAGTAGAGAAGTAATATGATTTATGTTTTTAAGTGGATTCCTCTAGCTCTTATTTTCTGAGATGGGGAGGACTGGAAGAACAATAGGTATGAGCTCTTATGAGTAAAGTGTTTGGTACTGCATATGTTAATTTTGGAAATTTTTAGTAGACATCCAGTCACTATTATATAACCAGCTGATGAAAATATTTCTGAGTGTAGGGGAGGTTGAGGTTGGAGAGGTACAAAGATGGTATTTAAACTGTGGGACTTGATGATGATGCATAGACTTTACTATGGGCCAGAAACAGTTTCAATGCTTGGAAAAGGGATGAGGATGCTGAGGCATGCAAGGCTATCTATCTTCCCTATAATCTACTTATACTTAGTAAGTAGTGCAGTTGGAATGTAAATTCAGGTAGACTGACTTCCAGAATTATGTTATATAATGCTTTCCATCTAAGATTCTCTGGAAACTATGTATACTCAGAGCTCTAAGAATTTTCATAGGGTAACCCAGGGAACAAAGGTCAGGAAAATGAGGAAGAACATTCAAAGGAGACCTAGAAGGAACACCAGTGAAGTCAAAAGAGAACTCAGAAAATATTGTCTAGAAAGCCAAGTAAGGAGTGTATTTCAGGTGAGTGAGTCAAGTCACATGTTCCTGCTGGGGCACATGTGATGAAGATTGAAGAAGGATCATTTGCTTTTCCAATATGGAATCTCTTATTAAGTTTGACTGTAGATATTTCAAAAGAAAATGTCCTTGTCTGGATTTCTAAATACCATTTTCCACTAAAAGGAACAATCCAGGGCTCTTCAGAGAAATAACTAATTCCAGATACAAAAAGTGCAATATGAACCCGGAATATCGTGTAGCAGAAGTGATGATGTACTCAGGAATTGATGTTTTCAAAAGACACAGGAGCAAGTTGAAGAGATACTTACTAGCCAAATCTTGGACCATTTTAGCATCAAAATAAAGAATGATAGTAGAGGATTTTAACATATTGAATAAGGTGAACCCATGAATCCAAACTGTTGTAATTAACTAAATAAATAAATGAAAGAGAAATCTCCTCATAATTAGCAAGTTATCATTTGGCCATTGTAATAATAATAATTTATTCAGACAAGAATTTTTCATAAAACCCAGTGGGTTTCATGAATAAAACCCAAATGAGTGAAAAACTCAAATGGGTGAAAGTTTAAGGAGTAATAGAATATTTACATAGATAAACATTATCTATATTTATATAGGTAATATATACCTATTTACTTAGGTAATTAAATGTATTACCTATATAGTTTAAAGAGTAATAGAATATTTACATAGATTTAAATGTATTACCTATTCTTATCTCCTCCTAAGAGACTTACCAATTACAAAGGTTAAATCAACTAACTTTGCTGTAGAGAATCCTGGCAGATACCACTTTAACCAACTGGTCCCAGTTATGGGACTAATTAGTAGCATATACCTCCTGATGTGATGTTTTAAGAAGAGCTTTACATCATCTTGTCACCTCTGAGGTGCTCTTGCCAAAAGTCTATAATATGAATATAATAATGAGGAAATATCACATAGATCCAAATTGAGGGACATTCTACAAATAATGGACTGTATTTTTTAAAAATATCAAGGTCTTGAAATATGTAAAGACTTAGTAACTGCTTAGATGAAAAGACTAAAGGGACATGATGACTGAATGCAGTGCATGGTCCTGGGTATTCTTTTGCTGTAAATATTATTACTAAGATAATTGGTAAGATCTGAATAAAGTCTGTGGTTTAGAAAATAGTCTTGTGTCATTGTTAATTTTCATGTTTTAATAATTTGATATGCCTTAAAACATTTGTTATGCTTTAAAATAACATGCTTGAAACTGGCAATGTTTCTAAGCACATATTCTTTATACTTGCTACATGTCAAATGTCAGTACTGTAAACTTATTGTAATATCTGTTGATAATATGTAAGTACAAATGAAAGACTTCATTTTATCATCAAGTTTATTGAATATCTGCTTTTTAGATCTGACACTGCCCTAGGCCTCCTGGTTACAAAGAAATATAATGGGGTCATTACTTTCAAGGGCTTTAACACTTTATTCAGGAAGAAAGGGTATACATAGGAAATTTAAATATCTATGCAAAATAACGTATAGTAAGTGCTGAATGGACGGTGTATGCACAGAACACAGGAAGAATTTAGATAAAGGAGTTAGACAAAGGAATGAGGAATAAGTGGAAAAAAAATGGACAGTGAAATCCAACTCTGCTTAGCAGTGTGTAGAGTTAGTTAAGTTACTTTTCTGTTCTAGGCCTGAATTTGTCCATCTGTGACATTGAATAATAATAATAATGCCTACTTTATTTTTTCCAAAGATTCATTTATTTATTTTAGAGAGAAATGAGAGCAGGAATGGAGTAAGGGGCAGAGGGAGAGGGAGAGAGATAATCCCAAGCAGACTCCCTACTACGCGGGGCTGGATATGGGGCTTGATTCTACGACCCTGGGATCGTGATCTGAGCTGAAATCAGAGTTGGATGCCTAACCTGCTGAGCCACCCATGTGCCCCCCAGAATGCCTGCTTTGTAGTTACTTGTTGCCCTCCTCATCTGTCATGATGTGAGGGCAAGGTCCACAACAGCCCTTGTCAGTATTTTATTACCACACTGTAAGCACTTGATAAGTGGATTGAATGAATTAAATTTATGAAGATTAGAAATGATTTTTAAATTCTGATGTTTTAATACTGAAGATGATAATTCTTATATAGTGAGGATATTCTAAGCACAGTAACTTGTAGATAATAAGAATAGCTCTGTTTATTGAGAAGCTGTTATCATTACCATCACCAAACTCTGATACCATCTGTGGAAATCTTGAAGAAAGGGTCATGCTTCTAAACACAGTAGAGAGGAGTGAACAGGCAGGAAGAATGGTGTATGCAGGGTTCCCAAGGGAATGGTGACATCTTGTTCTTGCAACTTAAAGAATTTGACTGAGACAGCTTATCCAGTGTAGCAATAGAGGATAAATTCAGAGGTAGGTGGGCTAGACTTGTCAAATCATGTGTTCTGAGTGAGGAGATTGGCCTTTATCCAGTGTCTAGTGAGGAAACATTAGATTCTGAGATGGGGATGATGACTCCTGAGCATTAGACAGATTAATTTAATAATGGTGAAGTTATCAGAGGTACAACAAACAGGGTATTAATGAATTAATATTTCATTAATGTAGCTAGAGCTACCTCCCATTAAATATATGTGAAATTTTTGTATTTTTCCAATAATAATTTATTTTTAAAAACTCCTTATTAGATATAATTATGTTGCCAAAGACTGAGGTATGCCAAATCTTGACAGTGGTTTATCCTAAAGGCTAAGGTGGATTATGTGCAACTCCTAGCATCCTTTTATTTATTTTAATTGCAACTGAGACATTCAGGATATTTCCACCAACCACTATATTGATGACCATCATAGTTATGGTTACCTGGAAGCAGTAGATATGCCCAAGGAAACTTATTACTTTATGAAAAGTTCATCTCTGAGTGTCTTCCGGACATAATGGAACATTTAAGGCCTTGGTTATGTCTTAAGAGTAGAGTGGGAGTATAGTAAATGGACTTAGAAAATGCAAAATTGCTACATTTCAGATGGTTGCCATAAGTTATCTGTTATATGCTGACTGCATCCATAAAATACCTCAATTTTGTATATATCCTTAGGGAATGCCTCCCTCCACATACAAATAAGAAAGAGATTGGTTTGGGAAAGTTGTAACAGATGATCAAGCAAGGTGGTAGATGTGAGAAGGATGCAGAAACTGGGAGCTCTCTATCATATAAATGTTTCCCTAGTCTTGGCTATTTAGAGGGTGGGGCCAACAGAAGTCTAGTCAGAAACTTCTGTTATGTTTCTAAGGCCCTTAACAGCTTTTTTGGTAAATGCCTATTATGACATAAAATATTTAGCTGGTTCATTTTTCCAAACTCATAAAATTTCTACGACCCGTGTTACATCACCAATGGAATAGCTGGACTAATTGGATATTTTGATGTAAAATTGTTTAGACACAAAGTCAACTGAGCCACATGCTATGCTATGCTATGAAGAATATGGGGAACAGTAATAAAAACCACAAAAACAAAAATCCTAGCAATATTATATTCACACCATTGACTATTTCTAAATTTCAAATCACAATTTGAGGAAAAAATTTTTTCAATTATGGAATCTCCTTCCCTTCCACCGTTATACGTGTGCAAAAAAGATGTCTGATAGAGCTCTCTTTTCTAGAACTATGTATTCACCTTGAGTTTTAATTTTACACTGATCATTTAGAAAGAATGTTAGAATTCTGTAGTTTTAATTAATTTTGATTCATTTCCTACAAGGGAAAAGAACATATAGTATGTAAATACATATTTTAATATGCATTTTACCTTTATGAGAAAATCCTTGTGATTATAGTTTAAAAACTGTCTTATACTGAATTCTTCTGTGAGACAGAGCTTGGGTGTTGGGGGTGTTGGGGACAACACAGCTATTTTATGTTTATTTTAAAGACCTCTTTAAAGGAAGCCAGTTGGCAGAGGGCTTTGGAGGCAGAGGTGAGAATTCCTGGAGAGCACATTTTGGGCTTGGTAGAGAGTGATACTCTTGCAGAGGACTCAAATTTCAAGTCTGCAGTAGGTGATAGATGACTTAAGAGCCTTAAGGGAGGCGATTTGTCACTGAATGTCAAGTGCAACTCTTCAAAGACACTGGCAGGTAAAGTGGAAAGATACCATATGATGTGCCATCTTTGTTCAGGAGGATTCTAAATGAGAATCCTGAAGTGGAATTGTGTATTGAGGAGTGGTTTTGCCACTTACCTGGAGTCTTGCTGAAAAATGCCACAGTGGTCATGTTTTTATTCCCTGGGAAGAGAATGATAAGTGAAAGCTTGTGGTTCTTGCCTCTTTTGCAGGGATGGGTTGTTTTTTTTTTTAAATGAAGCTTTATTTTGCCAGTTCTGTTATGTTTGCTTCTGTCTTTGTAGAAGGTGCCATGGTGGCAGATGTCTGAAGAAAGTTCAACATTTTGGCACTTATGGCATATTATGTTTCTCTCTAAGATAGCTTATTATTTTTTTATATTTTAGGGAGAAAACTAAGATTAAAGGAACAGTGGGCTCTATTTTCTCCTATTCACATTAGTAGTTACACACATGTTGATAATAACAATAGCCACATAACAGCAATTTGTTTTACCTATCTTGTTAACAGTGCTCATGAGTCTGTAATTATATAAAGAAAAATGTATAAGTACATTTTAGTAATTATTCAGCCTTGTCTTTGTTGATGGAGGAAACGGATATTCAAATTATGTACTTTTAGTTGAGAAGGTATGGAGTTCTTATAAAAACTTTATCTTCTCTACTGTCATCTTGCAAATACCAGAAATTGTACCAAGAGGGACTTTCATTTATGATATTCAGTATTTTTTTAAAGATGCCTTTAAAGCATTAATAAACACCAGAACAGTTCCTTTAAGACAGGAGTGCCAGAGCCCATGCACAGAGACTGGCTACAAATTTTATGATATATTAAACATGTCCATGATATTTCATAATTTTGGCTTTATTCCTCACTGCACTTGGAATCTATCTATCTATATATCCATCTCTCTGTCTATGGTGTGGGAGAATGTTTGTGTCTCCAGATTTTGTATTTTGAAATCTTAATCTAAATGTGTGATGGTATTAAGAGATGGGGCCCTTTGGAGGTAATTAGATCATGAGGGTAGAGTCCTCGTGGATGAAATTATTGCTTTAAGAAGAATAGGCAAGAGAGCTAGTTAGCTCTTCTACTGCCACATGAGGACAAAGCAGGAAGAGTACCATCTGTAAACCAGGAAGAGGACCCTCCCCAAGAATCCAGCCATGCTGGCACCCTAATCTTGGACTTTCAGCATCCAAAACTGTGAGAAGTAATGTTTGTTTTTTAAGCCAACCACCAAGTCTATCATAATTTGTTATAGCAGCCCAAATTGACTAAGGTAACATAATATATTAGCAGTACCTCAATTATTTTAAACCTACTCAACTCTATGTTTACATTTTTGGGGCTCCTCCTTTAATTATTTTTTTTTAGATTTTTTAAAAAAGATTTTATTTATTTGAAAGAGAGAGAGAAAGGATGTGCATGAGTGGTGGGGAGGGGCAGAGGGAGAGGGAGAATCTCAAGCGGACTCTGTGCTGAATGCAGAGCCTGATGCCAGGCTTGATCTCATGACTCTGAGATTATGATCAGAGCAGAAACCAAGAGTCAGACTCATAACCTACTGAGCCACCCAAGTGCCCTGCTTCTCCTCTAATTCTTAATGGTTTGGTGATGAGCTGTAGTACTTTTACTTTTAAAAGAGAACAGATTATTTGAGAAGTACACATGGGATGTTAGGTGGAATGTAATTCTCTATAAAAGACACATATTTTTCTCTAAGGGGGCCTTTACTATGAAGATCAAAAATCAGCCTGTGGTTAAAAGAAGTAATGTGCAGCATGAATAAGTGAGATTTTGCTCTTTGCCTACCTTGGGGACTAAGGCAAGATGAGTAAAGCATAAAGAGTCAAGGGGGGAATAAAGTCCTCCTTTTATTTTTTATTTTGGCACTAAATGTTTGCTTAAACAAAAAAGGAGTTTAAAGAAAAGTAGGAACATAATTATTAAGATTATCTCTTTAAAGTAAATGCTCAGCCAAATAAAAGAACAAAATATAGACTTTGGGCATAGATTTCCTGCAATCCTGGGCCAAGTGTTGGGGCAATAAATCATGTAAGTAGCCACATAACAAAGCAGCATGAAGCCCAAGTATGTTTACAAAGGAATATTCACACCAGGCACTGGCATCTTGAACTTAATTTCTACTGAGACCCAACTGATTGATGAAAGATGGTTGCTGGAAGGTATTATTTCTTTATCTTTAAAGAGTGACATGTTGTGCTGCAATGCAAGACATTCAAAAGGCCCAGTCTTATTTTGCTGTCCAAACTACCCAAAGCTGAGTGTGCAGACTTGGTTTATCAGCTCCCCAAGCAGATTGGCCCCATATGGCACACATCTGATTATGGCTAATGTAATTATTGCTTCCAAGGGGGCGGGAAATTTGACAAACTTGTGGTGCAATGTGTGGTGCATGTGGTGCAATGGACCTTACTGAAAGGGAGGGTGTGATTGCAGTCTGACTTTAGGACTTCCATCATTTCTTTTCTTACTCCTGAAGCAGCCTGAAACTTACCTGATTCTTTTTTTTTTTTTAAACCTATGTCCAAGCTCTTCTTCCTAGCCTTTTCAGTTTTTTTCTCTTTTTCCTTTATCCCCCCCTTTTCTTTTTCTTTTCCCTCCCTCCTCCTTTCATTCCCTCTCTCTTTCTCAATCTCTTTTTTTCTCCTTCCTTCCCCCCTCCCCTTTCCTTCTTCCTTTTGAGAAAGGAGAAGCAGAAACTAAGGATTCTTTTTCATGGGTAGAGATCATTACTTGATGTTGTGAACCGCAAGTACTACAAGAGCACTCACCAAACAAAACTGATTAATTCTGTCACAGTTCATCAGGAAAGTGGTATGTTTTGTTTCTCTTGCCTTGAAGATACTTAGTTTAATTTTCTGTTATTTTGGTTTAATAACAGATTTCCATTGTGAGCAACAGTTTGCTGTCCCTGTCTTCTTTATGTTTTTACATTGCATGTTGAAGAGTCAGTCCTATGTTACAATCAATTTTATGAATATTTTATACTGGAATAATCATACATAACCATGAAATAAGGTAGGTAGGTTTCTTTCTTTCTTTCCTTTTCTTTTCTCTTTTTTTGAAATAGGCTTCACACCCAGCATGGAGCCCAATATGAGGCTTGAACATATGAGCCTGAGATTGAGACCTGAGCTGAGATCAAGAGTTCCACACTTAACTGACTGAACCACCCAGGTGCCCCCATGAAATAAATTTATTTTGTCATTCTTACAGAGGAGAGCAGGTCCTAGGAAATTCTTAATAATATTTAAATTGAGCATAACTATAGGGCATTTATTTTAGGAATATGTAAATGCTCAAAACGGAAATGAGTATATACTCATAAACATTAATAGTGTTTATAGTACTGGCTAGTAAGGGCTGTATCAAAATCTTGATTATGTTCATAAAGATATCAGAGGAAAAAGGAAATAGCCTTGTGTTTGAATTTTATGTTTATGCTGATCAGAATTCTCAATCATTATGTAGGTTGTGGAATAATTTTACATTTTCTTTTTTGTCTGGGCCTTCTCTCTCTCTCTCTCTTTTTTTTTTTTTTTTTTTTTTGACTTCCTTTTCCTGTTTCCCTGACAAAGTAACTTACAGTCTCATTGTAATGTAGCAAGCGGAACTAACTTGGAGGCAAGATAGTTTTCCTAGTAAGGTATTAAGCAATACAACATAACACATTTTACAAACCCTTCCAACTGTGAGATCTCCTGTAATGCATCAAAATGAGAAATACACAGTGATTTTGTTATTAATTATGAAGAATAAAATTGTAATTGCTGAAACATAAAATGCTTTTACATCTTTAGGAAAAAATGTCTCAGGAAGAAATGATAGTAAATTTCAATTAGAGAATAAATACCACACTATAAATTTGATTGTTCTAAAATGAAAATATACTTAGCATGACTGGTACTTTATTGAATGCATTTGTAAGTTTGAATGTTTACCTCATCATCAAGGAGATAACTGGTTTCAGGAGGGTACTGCTATGAGTAAGTCAAGGGTTGTATACATTATAGATTTCTATCCTAGGGAAAAGTTAGGAAAACAATTTCTTGACGATCTATCAAAATGCATATTTTGATAGTGTTGGCTTGAATGTCACTATGACTTTGACATGTGTCACAAGGGTTAGTGTTTTTTAAGCTCTTCTCCATGTTCATTTATCACTGTTTGAAAAGCTCATGTCCAAATATCTTAGCAAGCTTGGATTGTCATAACAAAATACCACAGACTATGTAGATTAAGCAACAGAAATGTATTTTCTCATGGAATCGGAGGATGAAAAGTCCAACATCAAAGTTTTTTCTCTTTCTGGCTTGCCTTCTTTCTATGCATTCACACTGGGGAGAGAAGGGTGGAGGGAGCCCAAGAGAGGGATGTCTTTCTCTTTTCTTTTAAGGCCACAGTCCTATCAAATTAGGATGACATTCTTATGACCTTGTTTAACCTTCATTACCTTCTAAAGATTCTGTCTTCTGATATGTCATATTGGGGGTTGGAGCTTCAACATATGAATCTGGGTGGGGGGACACAGTTCAGTCCATAATACCAAGAATTGATTGCTTTTGTTCTGTTTCTGTGTATGTATGTATTTATAGGAGAGGTGTTGGAACTTTGAGTAAAACTGTGAGATCGGTTATAAGTCAAACAAAAAACACTTCTTGTATATTACACAAAAATGCTGTGAATGTTTAATTATTTATAATAAGCAGGGTTTTTCTCAACATTAAGCACGGTTTTTCTCAGCATTGGCACTATTAGCATTTGGGCCAGATGAGGCATTTTCGTGGGGATGGCTGTACATGGTATGATGTTTAGCAGTATCCCTAGTCTCTATCCTCCTGTTGCCAGTAGCTTGTAACCACAACAACTAAAAATACCTCCAGATATTGCCCAAGTCCCTAGGAGACAAAACCCACCCCCCACAACCCTCCCCCATTAGGTGGGAACCACTGTTAAACAGAAAAGGTTAACAGTTTTTGAATTTTGAGGGCTATAACAATTACATCTTTGTATTTTTAAAATAATCTTAACAAATTCCTATGAATTAATCTAATTAAAGCCATTAGAATTGAAACAAAGTATGAGTCAGGTCCATTAACTCCCAAGCCTAGTACCCTGTAGTGGCTACTTACTTTACATAAAATAAAATCCACTTTTTTTTTTTTTATCATAGCCTATAAGTATGGAGCTTTTCATGGTCTGACATTGTTGATAGTTCTCATTTTACCCTCTACCATTCACCCCTTGCTCATTCTAGCCTTTTGCATTTCTGCCTGATCCTTGAACAACACTAACTTTTTCCTTCCTTAGGGCCTTTGCACAAGCTATTCTTTCTTTCTAGAATGTTCTATACCCAGTTTTGGTATAGCTCCCTCCTTGTCATTCAGGTTTTAGCTCAAATGTCGCCTGCTCTGAAAACACTTTTTTTACTCACTCTATTTAGATGTCAAATTCCCACCACTTACAGTCTCTTTCATTGTTAGATTCCATTGCTATTCCTCACTGCATTAACACTATTTGTTATGTCGTTTGCTTGTTTTTTTTTTCTATCTTCCTCATCTCCACCTATCTGTACCTCTCTTGAATATAAGCTGTACAAGGGCAGGAATTTTGTCTGTCTTATTTACAGTATTGTCTTCAAGATGCAGGATGTACCTGACACAGAATGGATCCTTCATCCACACTTGTTCACGGGGAAATATTTGAATAAAGACACCTGTAGAATCTCTCTTAAAGTCTGTTGTTACTGAATGTAACATATCTTCATATGTATGTTTGCATACCTCCCTCTTCTCTTTGGATGCCATTCCAAGTCTCCTTGGGAAGATGAGGAAGCACAGTACCCCCAAAATAAAGTATTGGAATTATATTTGTATTCCTTTATTTCAAACCAGTTATTAAAACTGAAGGGGGAGGCTTAAAACACACAAAACCCATTATTTTCAAAAAAACTAGTACTATAATACCTTTGAGAATGTGTCACATTCAGACTTAATTTCAGACTTAAATGAGTAATTTTTAGCTGTTAACTATTTTATTTTCAAGATGAAAATGTGAAAATATTTTTTTTTAATTTTTTTTAAGATTTTATTTATTTACTTATTTGACAGAGAGAGATCACAAGTAGGCAGAGAGGCAGGCAGAGAGAGAGAGAGGAGGAAGCAGGCTCCTCGCTTGAGCAGAAAGCCCAATGCGGGGCTCCATCCCAGGACCCTGAGATCATGACCTGAGCTGAAGGCAGAGGCTTTAACCCACTGAGCCACCCAGGCGCCCCGAAAATGTGAAAATATTTTAAAGGAGAGAATAGCCACATCCTCCAGCCTGAAAGCATTTCTGATAACAAAAATACTTGCAAAGCAGAGTAATAGATAAAAACTCCACAGAACTAGATTTTATTTGACAGTCCTAAGACTTTTTTCAATGACTGCACAAAAGCGTTAAATAGAAATGGCCTAGGGATAGGCATTGAATCAATATGCACCAGTAAGTTTGTGGAATCAATTTTTTGCTCCTCAGATACAGGAAAATTGATGTAACTGATACTGTGTAACTCCTATTAATTGCTCACAGTGACAGAAAATTTATCAATTACTTATTGACTTCTTTGAGACCATGGGAAAATGGCAGTAGCTCCAAGGTTAAGTGTATACTATATAAGCCTTCCCAAGCCAAATGAAGGTAACTAGAAACCAATCAGATTTTAAAATGTCTATCTCTATGTTTGGTTTCACATTATTATAAGTCTCTGCCCCACTCATATCTTGCTTCAGACATTAGGTATCTCAGAGATGTCTATCAGTTAAGGTTTATGAAAGAATTCCTGCTAATCACATTAATACCTGTGCTAAGCACTGTGCTAATCAAAAAGCATAGGGATTGGTACAATTATTATCTCCGGAGAGTGTCAGAAGAAGAAACTATTAGAATTGGCTTGGCTACAAGTAGTGGTAAACCTAGAAAACAGGAGCTTAAGCAAGTGAGATTTAGTTTATAGATATGTGTCCAGAGCTAGTGCATTTGCTACATGGTGTTGTAAGCAGTCCTTTGATCTTTGATCTTCCTACTTGCCATCCTTAGTGTGTGATGTGCTTCCTTAGACACAGTATAGCTCCTGCTCCTCCAAGTATTGTGTCTATATTCTAGATAACCTACACAGGAGAACGGTGAAAAACAGAGGACCAAAATAGAATGCCAGCTGACTCTGCCCCTGTTTGAAAACTTTCTTGGCAGCCCCACACAGAAGCTTCCTCTTCTCCATGATGAAAGCTAAAGTTGAGTATTAACTGGAAACATCAATAACCAAAACTAATTGGTATTTATATCTAGGGACAAGGGGAGAATAGATATTTAGAAGGCAACTTAACATCATTTGCCATTGAAACCGAGAACAACTAAGGTACAGTAACTTGCCAGAGTCACAAGACAAATGAAGGCAAATGAGCTTTAGGTCATCTAGAACATGGATCTCTGCAAATTGTGTTTGCTTTGTGAGTTGAAAATGAAGTCACTTGACAAAAAATATGAGAATTGTTGAATCCAAACACTCTTGGGGAAAAATAAATTTGACTCTTTTGTTATTGATTAGGACAGGGTCAGGAAAATATCTTACTTAAAATAGTGGTAACAGGAGCAAAGTTAGAAATGTAATTTAGGAATTTGACACTGTATCTTGTTCTGGTATCGGCACTCATTTTTTTCCCCACTCTAGTATATACAAGTATGGCAAATATGTTTATATATTCTTTTTTTTATTAGAGTTTTAAAAAATGTTTTATTAACATATAATGTATTATTATAATTTATTATTATCTCCTGTGAATTGCCAGTTTTACACACTTCACAGCACTCACCATAGCACATACCCTCCTCAGTGTCCATAACCCAACCACCCTCTTGCTACCCCCTCTCCTCGGCAACCCTCAGTTTGCTTTGTGAGATTAAGAGTCTCTTATGGTTTGTCTCCCTCCTTGTTTCATTTTTTCCTTCCCTACTTCCCAAACCCCCCACTTTGCCTCTCAAATTCTTCATATTAGGGAGATCATATGATAGCTATCTTTCTCTGATTGACTTATTTTGCTCAGCATAATGCCCTCTAGTTCTTCTATCTTTTTCTATTTTAAAAATATATAGACTAATGAAATGGATTAAATTTAATTTCTAAAAGTTCTATTATTTTAATTTAAAAACTATAATTGTCAGAAACAATAAAAATAACCCAAATGTTCTAGAATGGAAGACAGGTTGGAAAAATCTATTTTTCCTATGCATGTGGGAGTTAGTTGAGGGAAGTGGCCTTTGCCTGAGGGAGGTTAAGTGTCCAGTTTGAGGTTACCCTGCTGTTAACTGATAGAGCAAAAATTTGGCCTAAGATCCACTATCTCTCTTTTCTGTTCTCTAGATTTGCTTGGATTTTACTTACTTCATTTTATAAAACCATATTATTTCCTTTATTATTTCTACCATTTTTTAAATAATTATTTTTATTAACATACAATGTATTATTTGCCTCAAGGGTACAGGTCTGTGAATTGTCAGGCTTACACATTTCATAGCAGTCACCATATCACATACCTTTCCCAATGTCTATAACCTAAGCAACCTCTCCATACTCCCCTCCCCCCATAAACCCTGTTTGTTTTGTGAGATTAAGAGTATCTTATGGTTTGTCTCCCTCTCTGGTTTCATCTTGTTTCAGTTTTTCCTTCTGTACCCCCCAAGCTCCCCCACCCTGCTCTAAAATTCCTCATATCAGGGAGATCATATGATAATTGTCTTTCTCTGATTGACTTATTTCACCCAGCATAATACCCTCTAGTTGCATCCATGTCATTGCAAATGGCCAGATTTCATTTCTTTTGATGGCTGCATAGTATTCCATCTGGTACACACACACACACACACACACACACACACACACACACACATATCTATCTATCTATCTAGATAGATAGATAGATATACCACTTCTTTTTATCCAACATCTGTTGATGGACATCTAGGTTCTTTCCATAGGTTGGCTATTGTGGAAATTGCCGCTATAAACATACAGGTGCATGTGCCCCTTTGGATCACTACATTCATATCTTTAGGGTAAATACCCAGTTGTGAAATTGCTGGGTTGGAGGGTAGCTCTATTTTCAACTTTCTGAGGAACCTCCACGCTCTTTTCCAGAGTGGCTGCACCAGCTTACATTCCCACCAACAGCGTAGGAGGGTTCCCCTTTCTCCATATCCTCGCCAACACCTGTTGTTTCCTGACTTGCTAATTTTAGCCATTCTGACTGGTATGGGGTGGTGTCTCATTGTGGATTTGATTTGTATTTCCCTGATGCCAAGGGATATTGAGCACTTTTTCATGTGTGTGTTGGCCATCTGGATGTCTTCTATGCAGAAATGTCTGTTCATGTCTTCTGCCCATACCTTGATTGGATTATGTATTCTTGGGTATTGAGTTTGATAAGTTCTTTAAAGATCTTGGATACTAGCCCTTTATCTGATAAGTTATTTGTTAATATCTTCTCCCATTCTGTTAGTTGTCTTTTGGTCTTGTTGACTGTTTCCTTTGCTGTGCAAAGGGTTTTGATCTTGATGAAATCCCAATAGTTCATTTTTGCCCTTGCTTCTCTTGCCTTTGGTGATGTTTCTAGGAAGAAGTTGCTGTGGCTGAGGTAGAAGAGGTTGCTGCCTGTGTTCTCCTCAAGGATTTTGATGGATTTCTGTCTCACATTGAGGTCCTTCATCCATTTTGAGTCTGTTTTTGTGTGTGGTGTGAGGAAATGGTCCAGTTTCATTTTTCTGCATGTGGCTGTCCAAATTTCCCAACACCATTTGTTGAAGAGACTCTCTTTTTTCCATTGGGCATTCTTTCTTGCTTTTTCGAAGATTAGGTGACCATAGAGTTGATGGTCTATTTCTGGTCTCTCTTCTGTTCCACTGATCTATGTGTCTGTTTTTGTGCCAGTACCATTACTGTCTTGATGATGACAGCTTTGTAATAGAGCTTGAAGTCTGGAGTTGTGATGCCACCAAATTTGGGTTTCTTTTTCAACATTCCTCTGGCTATTCGAGGTCTTTTCTGGTTCCATATAAATTTTTAGGATTATTTGTTCCATTTCTTTAAAAAAAAAAAAAGGATGGTATTTTGATAGGGATTGCATGAAATGTGTAGATTGCTTTAGGTAGCATAGACATTTTCACAATTTTTGTTCTTCCAATCCATGAGCATGGAAGGTTTTTCCATTTCTTTGTGTCTTCCTCAATTTCTTTCATGAGTACTTTATAGTTTTCTGAGTACAGATTCTTTGCCTCTTTGGTTAGGTTTATTCCTAGGTGTCTTTTGGTTTTGGGTGCAATTGTAAATGGGATTGACTCCTTAATTTCTCTTTCTTCTGTCTTGTTGTTGGTGTAGAGAAATGCAACTGATTTTTGAGCATTGATTTTTATATCCTGACACTTTACTAAATTCCTGTACAAGTTCTAGCAGATTTGGAGTGCATTCTTGTGGGTTTTCCACATAAAGTATCATATCATCTGCAAAGAGTGATAGTTTGACGTCTTCTTTGTCGATTTGGATGCCTTTAATTTCTTTTTGTTTTCTGATTGCTGAGGCTATGACTTCTAGTACTATGTTGAATAGCAGTGGTTATAATGGACATCCCTGTCATGTTCCTCACCTTAGGGGAAAAGCTCTCAGTTTTTCCCCAATGAGAATGATATTCACTGTGGATTTTTCATAGATGGCTGTGATGATATTGAGGTATGTATCCTCTATCCCTACAGTGTGATAAATTTTGATCAAGAAAGGATGCTGTACTTTGCCAAATGCTTTTTCTGCATCTGTTAAGAGTATCATGTAGTTCTAGTTCTTTCTTTATTAATGTATTTTATCACATTGATTGATTTGCAGATGTTGAACCAACCTTGCAGCCCAGGAATAAATCCCACTTGGTCGTGGTGAATAATCCTTTTCATGTACTGTTGGATCCTATTGGCTAGTATTTTGGTGAGAATTTTCACATCTGTGTTCATCAAGGATATTGGTCTGTAATTCTCCTTTTTTATAGAGTCTTTGTGTGGTTTTGGGATCAAGGTAATGCTGGCCTCATAAAATGAGTTTGGAAGTTTTCCTTCCATTTCTATTTTTTGGAACAGTTTCAGGAGAATAGGTATTAATTCTTCTTTTACTCTTTGGTAGAATTCCCCTGGAAAGCCATCTGGCCTTGGGCTCTTGTTTATTTGGGAGATTTTTGATAACTGCTTCAATTTCCTTACTGGTTTTGGGTCTGTTCAGGTTTTCTATATCTTCCTGGTTCAGTTTTGGTAGTTTATATGTCTCTAGGAATGCATCCATTTCTTCCAGATTGTTAAATTTGCTGGTGCAGATAGGTGCTCATAACATGTTCTTATAATTGTTTGTATTCCTTTGGTGTTGGTTGTGATCTCTCCTCTTTCATTCATGATTTTGTTAATTTGGGTCCTTTCTCTTTCTTTTTGATAAGTCTGGCCAGGGGTTTATCAATCTTCTTAATTCTTTCAAAGAACCCGCTCCTAGTTTCGTTGATTTGTTCTACTGTTCTTTTGGTTTCTATTTCATTGACTTCTGCTCTGATCTTTATTATTTCTCTTCTTCTGCTGGTTTAGGCTTTCTTTGCTGTTTTTTTTCTCCAGCTTCCTTAGGTGTAGGTTTAGGTTATATACTTAAGATCTTTCTTGTTTCTTGAGAAAGGTTTGTATCAGTATATACTTTCCTCTCAGGACTGCCTTTACTGTGTCCCACAGATTTTGAACAGTTGTGTTTTCATTATCATTTGTTTCCATGAATTTTTTCAATTCTTCTTTAATTTCCTAATTAACCCATTCATTCTTTTAGTAGGATACTCTTTAGTCGGCATGTATTTGAGTTCTTTCCAACTTTCCTTTTATGGTTGAGTTCTAGCTTCAAAGAGTTGTGGTCTGAAAATATGCAGGGAATGACCCGAATCTTTTGGTATCAGTTGAGGCCTGTTTTGTGACCCAGGATGTGATCTGTTCTGGACAGTGTTTCATGTACACTAGAGAAGAATGTGTATTCTTGTTGCTTTGGGATGGAACATTCTGAATATATCTGTGATGTCCATCTGGTCCAGTGTGTCATTTAAGGCCTTTATTTCCTTGTTGATCTTTTGCTTGGATGATCTGTCCATTTCAGTAAGGGGGGTGTTAAAGTCTTCTGCTATTATTGTATTATTGTCAATGTGTTTCTTTGATTTTGTTATTAATTGGTTTATATAGTTGGCTGCTCCCATGTTAGGGGCACAGATATTTACAATTGTTAGATCTTCTTGTTGGACCGACCCTTTAAGTATGATATAGTGTCCTCCCTCATCTCTTATTATAGTTTTTGGCTTAAAATCTAATTTATCTGGGGCACCTGGGTGGCTCAGTGGGTTAAGCCTCTGCCTTTGGCTCAGGTCATGATCCCAGGGTCCTGGGATCGAGCCCTGCATTGGAGTCTCTGCTCAGCGGGAAGCCTGCTTCCTCCTCTCTCTCTGACTGCCTCTCTGCCTAATTATGATCTCTGTCAAATAAATAAAATATTTTTAAAAAAAGAAATCTAATTTATCTGATATAAGGATTGCCACCCCAGTTTTCTTTTGATGTCCATTAACATGGTAAATTGTCCCCCCCCCTTTAAATCTGGAGGTGTCTTTGGTCTAAAATGAGTTTCTTGTAGACAGCATATTGATGGGTCTTGTTTTTTTATCCATTCTGATACTTGTGTCTTTTGATTGGGGCATTTAGCCCATTTACATTCAGGGTAACTACAGAAAGATATGAATTTAGTGCCACTGTATTGCCTGTAAGCTGATTGTTGCTGTATATTGTCTCTGTTCCTTCCTGGTCCACTACTCTTAGGCTCTCTCTTTGCTTAGAGGACCCCTTTCAATATTTCCTGTAGAGCTGGTTTGGTGTTTACAAATTCTCTTAGTTTTTGTTTGTCCTGGAAGCTTTTTATCTCTCCTTCTATTTTCAATGATAGCCTAGCTGGATATAGTATTGTTGGCTGCATATTTTTCTCATTTAGTACTCTGACTATATCATGCCAGTTCTTTCCATCCTGGCAGGTCTCTGTGGATAAGTTTGCTGCCATTCTAATATTTCTACCATTGTATGTTATAGGCTTTTTGTCCTGAGCTGCTTTCAGGATTTTTTCTTTGTCACTAAGACTTGTAAGTTTTACTATTATATGATGGTGTGTGGACTTATTTTTATTGATTTTGAGGTGGGGTTCTCTGTGTGTCCTTTATTTCGATGCTTGTTCCCTTTGCCATATTAGGGAGATTGTCTACTATAATTTGGTCCAATATACCTTCTGCCTCTCTCTCTCTCTTTCTTCTTCTTCTGGAATACCAATTATTCTAATATTGTGTTGTGTTATGGTATCACTTATCTCTCGAATTCTCCCTTTGTGGTCCAGTATTTGTTTGTCTTTCTTTTACTCAGCTTCTTTTTTCTCTGTCATTTGGTCTTCTATATCATTAATTCTCTCTTCTGCCTCATTAGTCCTAGCATTAAGAGCCTCCTTTTTTTTTTTTTAAAGATTTCATTTATTTTTTTTGACAGACAGAGATCACAAGTAGGTGGAGAGACAGGCAGAGAGAGAGGAGGAAGCGGCCTCCCTACTGGGTTGAGATCCCAATGCAGGGCTCAATCCCAGGACCCTGGGATCATGACCTGAGCCAAAGGAGAGGCTTTAACCCCACCCAGGTGTCACATAAGAGCCTCCATTTTTTTATTGCACCTCACTAATAGCTTTTTAAAATTTCAACTTGGTTAGATTTTACTTCTTTTATTTCTCCATAAAGGGATTTTATTTCTTCAGAAAGGGATTATCTAATATCTTTCATGCATTTTTCTAGCCCACCTAGCACCTTGAGAATTGTCATTTTGAATTCTAGTTCTGACATATTACCAATATCCATATTGATAAGGTCCCTATCCATTGGTACTGCCTCTTGTTATTTCTTTTGGGGTGAGTTTTTCTGCCTTGTCATTTATCCAAATAAGAATATATGAACAAGAGAATAAAATGCTGAAAAGCTGGCAAAGACCTCAATAAAGTGCATGCTAACCAAATTAGAAGAGACCCAAAACTGGGGTGAGAAGAAAGGGGGAAAAAAGAAAAAAAAAAAAGTGTGTGTGTGTGTGTGTGTGTGTGTGTGTGTAGTAGACCGGTGAATGGAACGGAACCACCCAGTTGATTTTGGGTGAATTCTGGTCTCTTAGAAGAAAGTACCTCCCAAAATGTGAAAGAAAGAAAAACATACATATACACAAAAAATAAGGGTAAACATGATAAAGGATGGAATATGACTGTAAAGATGAAAGTTAAAAAAATTCTAAAAAAGGAATTGATAACATAAGTTGATTGGAAAAAGAAAAAAAAGAAGAGAAGAGAATGTGCTCATGCTGGAGACTAGAACAAAGCCATGTGCTAGATTTAGGGTATATTTTGATCTATTAAAAGAAATTGTAGCCCAAAATTTTAAGGAAAAAAAAAACATATGTATATAAAAAATTAGGTTAAATACAATGTGAACACCTACAAATCCAATGGGAGATGAAGAGAGGAAGAACAGCAATTCTGGAAACAGAAAATCAACCACTTTCTGAAAGGCAGGACTGGCGGAGAAGTGAATCGAAAGCAACGGGAGGATAGACCGCGGGGGAGGGACCGGCTCCCGGCAAGCCGCAGAGCAATGGAGCACTAAATAGGGACTTTTAAAAGTCTGCTCCACTGAGGGACATTGCTCCAGAGGCTAAACCGGGGTGAAGCCCATGCAGGGTCAGCGTGGCCCCAGAGACAGAGCCGAGGAGTGAGCTCTCAGCTCGGGGCTACCTTGAACCGGTCACAGGCTGGGTGAGCTCAGAGCGTGGCCAGAGACCAGGGAGATGGGAGTGATTGGGGCTTTTCTGACGGTGCACTGAGGAATGGAGCCCCGAACTCTCAGCTCCTCTGGGCCAGAGATTGGGAGGTCGCCATTTTCATTCCCGTCCTCTGGAACTCTATGGAAAGCGTTCAGGGAACAAAAGTTCCCGAAAGCGAAACCGAGCAGATCACTTAGCCTGGCCCCCGGTAAGGGCGGTGCAACTCTGCCTAGGGCAAAGACACTTCAGAATCACTACAACAGGCCCCTCCCCCAGAATATCAACAAAAAATCCAGCCAAGACCAAGATCACTTAACAAGGAGAGCAGTGGAATTCCAGAGGAGGAGAAAGCAAAGCGCGGAATTCATGGCTTTCTCCCCATGATTCTTTAGTCTTGCAGTTAATTTAATATTTTCTTTAATTTTATTTTTTCCTTTATTTTTCTGCTAATTTTTTTAACTTTACCCATTTCTTTTTTAAAATTTTAAAACTAGTTTATCTTAACAATACCTTTCCAAAAAAAATAATCTTTTTTGAACCTTCATTATTATAGTCATATTTTATCCTTCATAGTATTTAACTTTATTTTTTGTATTCTTCTAAAAAAATTGGGGTACAACTACTTCTAGTGGATCAAAATATACCCTAAATCTAGCTCTGGGCTTGTTCTAGTCTCCAGCCTGAGCAAATTCTCTCCACTTTCTTTTTCTTTATTCTCCCAACCAACTTACTTTATCAACTCCTTTTTTTAGAAATTAAAAAAAAAATTTTTTTTTCATCTTTATAGGCATATTCCATCCCTTCACTGTGTTTACCCTTATATATGTTTTTCATTCTTTAAAATTTAGGGAGGTACTTTCTTCTAAGAGACCAAAATACTCCACAATTAGGTAGGTGATCCTGTTCTAGTCACCAGTCTAATATATATATATATTTTTTTCTTTTTTATATTTTTCCTTTCTTTCTTTTCTTTTTTTAATTTTCCTGAATTTCTTTTTACCCCTCTCCCCCCCATGATTTGGGGTCTCTTCCGATTTGGTTAAAGGGCATTTTACTGGGGTCTTTGCCACCCTTTTAGTATTTTATTTGCTCCTATATACTCTTATCTGGAAAAAATGACAAGGCGGAAAAACTCACCACAAAAAAAAAAGAACAAGAGGCAGTACCGAAGGCTAGGGACCTAATTAATACAGACATTGGTAATATGTCAGATCTAGAGTTCAGAATGATGATTCTCAAGGTTCTAGCCGGGCTCGAAAAAGGCATGGAAGATATTAGAGAAACCCTCTCTGGAGATATAAAAGCCCTTTCTGGAGAAATAAAAGAACTAAAATCTAACCAAGTTGAAATAATAAAAGCTATTAATGAGGTGCAATAAAAATGGAGGCTCTTATGGCTAGGATAAATGAGACAGAAGAAAGAATTAGTGATATAGAAGACCAAATGAC
>PISX010025201.1:0-26519 GCA_004024625.1 Mellivora capensis
AAAAAAAAATGGACATAATACATGAACACACACTTCTCTAATGAAGACATACAAATGGCTATCAAACACATGAAAATATGTTCATCATCACTAGCCATCAGGGAGATTCAAATCAAAACCACATTGAGATACCACCTTACACCAGTTAGAATGACCAAAATTAGCAAGACAGGAACGTGTGTTGGAGAGGATGTGGAGAAAGGGGAACCCTCTTACACTGTTGGTGGGAATGCAAGTTGGTGCAGCCAATTTGCAGAACAGTTTGCAGATTCCTTAGAAATTAAAAATAGGGGTGCCTAGGTGGCTTAGTGGGTTAGCGCCTCTGCCTTGAGCTCAGGTCATGATCCCAGAGTCCTGGGATCGAGCCCCACATCGGGCTCTCTGTTCAGCAGGGAGCCTGCCACCCGCTCTCTCTGTTCCTGCCTCTCTGCCTACTTGTGATCCCTGTCTGTCAAATAAATAAATAAAGTCTTTAAAAAAAAGAAATTAAAAATAGAGCTTCCCTTTGACCCTGCATTTGCACTACTCGTTATTTATCCCAAAGATGCAGATGAGGTGAAAAGAAGGGACATCTGTACCCCAATGTTTAAAGCAGCAATGGCTACAGTCACCAAACTCTGGAAAGAACCAAGATGCCCTTCAATGGACGAATGGATAAGGAAGATGTGGTCCATATACACTATGGAGTATTATGCCTCCATCAGAAAGGCTGAATACCCAACTTTTGTAGCAACATCGACGGGACTGGAAGAGATTGTGCTGAGTGAAATAAGTCAAGCAGAGAGAGTCAATTGTCATATGGTTTCACTTATTTGTGGAGCATAACAAATAACATGGAAGAAATAGGGACATGGAGAGCAGAAGGTAGTTGAGGGAAATTAGAAGGGGAGGTGAACCATGAGCGACTATGGACTCTGAAAAGCAACCTGAAGGTTTTGAGGGGTCGTGGGGTGGGAGG
This sequence comes from Mellivora capensis, assembly GCA_004024625.1. NCBI lineage: Eukaryota > Metazoa > Chordata > Mammalia > Carnivora > Mustelidae > Mellivora > Mellivora capensis. The sequence goes on from PISX010025201.1 coordinate 959, forward strand.
TTGGGGGAGACAGCTGGTGGGTATTAAGGAGGGCACGTGTTGCATGGAGCACTGGGTGTGGTGCAAAAACAATGAATTCTGTTACACTGAAAAGAAATTTTTAAAAGGACATAAAGTTTCTGCTCAGTAAAAGAAAGTGTCAACAAAATTAAAGGCAACCTACCTTCAGAATGGGAGAAGATATTTACAAATGACATATCAGATAACGGGCTAGTATCCAATGTCTATAAAAAACTTATCAAGCTCAACACCCAAAGACCAAATAATCCAGTCAAGAAAAGGTTAGAAATTAAACTCAAAATGGATGAAAGAACTCAATGTGTGACAGATATCTATCAAAATCCTACAGGAGAACCTAGGCAGTAACCTCTTTGACATTGGCCCCAGCAACATCTTTCAAGCCATGTCTCCAAAGGCAAAAGAAACAATGTTGAAAATGAACTTTGGGACTTCATCAGGAGAAAAAAACTTCTGAACAGCAAAGGAAACAGTCAACAAAACAAAGAGGCAACCCAAGGAATGGGAGAAGATATTCACAAATGACACTACAGACAAAAGGCTGATGATATCCAAGATCTATAAAGAACTCCTCAAACTCAACACCAAAAAAATGGATAATTTTGACAAAAAATGGGCAGAAGACATGAACAGACACTTCTTCAATCAAGATATACAAATTGCTTACAGACACATGAAAAAAATTTTCATTATTATTAGCCATCAGGAAATTAAAAAGGTAAATGAAAAGTGAATTGGGTGGGAGGTGGGAAGATGGTGAGCCTGAAGGTGAGTATTAAGGAGGGCATGTATTGCAAGGAGCACTGGATGTGGTGCATAAACAATGAATCTTGGAACACTGAAAAAAAAAAAAGAAATGAACAGAATGCATAAACAGGCATTTCTCCAAAGAAGACATACAAATGGCCAACAGACACATGAAAAAATCCTCCACATCACTTGTCATCAGGGAAATACAAATCAAAACCACAATGATATACCACCTTACAGTAGTTACAATGCCTAAAATTAACAGGAAAGGAAACAACAAATGTTGGTGATGATGTGGATAAGGGGGAATCCCTCCTACACTCTTTGTGGTAATGCAAGCTGGTATAGTCACCCTGGAAAACAGTATGTAGGTTCCTCAAGGAGTTAAAAATAGAGCTACCACACAACCCAGCAGTTTGCACTACTGGATATTTACCCCAAAGACACAGATGTAGAGAAACGAAGGGGCTCCTGCACCCCAATGTTTATTTCAGCAATGTCCACAATAACCAAACTGCAGAAGGAAATGACATGTCCTTCAATAGATGAATGGATAAAGATATAGTTTATATATATATATATATATATATATACACAATGGAATATTACTCAGCTATCAGATAGGATGAATACCTACCATTTACAACAACATGGATGAAACTGGAGGGTATTATGCTAAGTGAAATAAATCAATCAGATGAAGACAATTGTCATGTGGTTCCACTCATGTGGACTGTAAGAAATAGTGCAGAAGATCATGGGGGAGGGGGGAAAACTGAGTGGGAAGATATCAGACAGGGAGACAAACCATGAGAGACTCTGGACTCTGGGAAAAAAACAGGGTTGTGAAAGGGGAAGTCGGTGGGAACATGGGGTAATTGGGTGATAGGCATTAAGGAGAGCAAATGATGTGATGAGCACTGGATGTTATATCTGACTCAGTAATTATTGAGCACTATATCTGAAACAAATGCTATACTATATGTTGTCTAATTGAATTAAAAGAAAAAAGAAAGCATTCCAGGCATAGGTTACAAAGGTGTTTAGGATGTTAGATAGGGAGGTCTGTCTTGTTAGAGTTTATTAAAGAGAAATTAGATGAGTTGTATTGGAGAAGTAGTCTGGAAATAGATTATTTAGAAACCCTCTAGGATGAAGTAAGAAATATGGATTTTATACTGAGAGCAATAGAACTCTGTTGAAGTATTCTATGCAGGGAAGAGATAGGATATGATTTGCATTTTCAAATTTTTCTTCTATTTATTGTGGGGAGAATGGGTATTGAGAGTTAAGAATTGTGAGAAATGAACTGATTGGTGACTGTTTTGGAAATAAAGCCATAGGTTTGGGTAATGCATTGGATGTGGAGAATTAAAGAAAACAACAGACTAATGATGAATTCTAGGTTTTCAGTTTGAGGAACGGAAGTTTACAGTGGTACATTTAGTAAATCTAGAGTAACTAAGTGAGCAACAAGCTGTTGTTCTTGTTTTTGAATGAAAGTCATGAGGTCTTTTTTGACATATTAACTTTGGATGCCCAAGAAATATCTGAGTGGTGATGTAAAAAAATCATAACATACAAATATGGACTCAGAGCAGAGGTCTGAATTTATGTAGAAATTTGGAAATCATCAAAAAAACTAATAGTATTTAAAGCCACAATGCTAGAATTGAATTACCTAGAACGTGATTATAGAGGAAAAAAAAGAGTGGAGGGGACAGAAAAGAGAGCAGCATGAAAGAGAAAGATCCTAAGATTAAGTCCTCAGACATACCAAGATTTAAGATTCCACAAAGAGTGTTGCTTCCAATGGAGACTGAGAAAATGTGTCAAGGAACTCAATAGACAGTCAAGAGAATGTGGTATCCCAGAAATTAGAGGAGTGTCAGGAAAGCATGGTTACTTGTGTTAAATTCTGTTGAGAGGGCAATATGGAAGTCGTTTTTAATCTTAATCATTGCTATCTTAGTGGAGTTCTGAGTGCAGAAGATAGAAATAGACTAATGAATTGGAGATCATAATGTGAACTCATTTAATACTTGTAACAAACCTGGGAACTATTATCATTTAACAGATAAGAAAATTGAGGTTCAGAGGAAGATTGAGTAATTCACTAAGTGTTGTAAGAAATTCATGGCGGCAGGATTCAAACCAAGGTCTCTGTGACATCAAAGATTCTTGCCCTTAATCACTACATATCAGGAATTCATGTTTAGAGAAGAAAAAAGACTCAGAATTTGGAAAACTTAGTCTATTGCATCAGTGCTGCTAATGTTCACTTAGTGGAACAAGTAAGTTACCTACGCCAAAACAAAAAATGGATCATTAAGCTGTCTTTAGAAATGGGAAGGTTTTAAGGGGGTGCCAGCATTATTCAATGTATCAACTTTTATTTCACAAAAGTCAACTTCTGAGCTGTATCAGTTGCTTGGATTGTGATATTAGGGCTTTCTGATATTCTATGGCTTTGAATTTCTAGTTTTAGGTTCTTTTTAAGACTAGCGACCAGTTGCTGACTTCAGAGCCTGTGCTAGTACATTACAGAGAACATAAACCTCTGTTTTTTACAACTGATATTTTACCTTATGATTTTGGAACTGTGCTTATCCACAAAATGCCAGATGGCATTGAGGTACTCATTGTTAACTACTCAAGGACAATTTCATGCACAAAACAAAAATAAACAGAAATTGACAAAAGAAATCGTTTCTATCATTATAAATCTCAAGACATTTTATAATGTCCTCAATTGCTCTGTGTTCCATATTATATTAATTACAAATCTCTTTTGAGATTCTTCACAAGGTAAACCTGCAATGCTAATTATACCGTCATAGAGGTAGTACCAGAATATTTTAGGCAAAAATAAATTACTATGTTATGAGCAGTTGTCTGCTACTTCACACCTTAGATGATGATATGACACCTCTATGGAAGCATTGATGTTAAAATATTTCCCTGATTCATATCTTTAGCCTGATCAAATCCCAAGGGTAATGGAATTTCAGACTGGACATGCTTTAATTTCAGTGAGTGGGTGTCCCTAAGAGGAATTTCTTGAGATAAGTCATTTATGCGCCATATAGAAAATTGACATTAAAGTTATATATTACAGATTGTCCCATGTTTATTATAGACTAGAAAGTTGATACAATTGTGTTTTGGCCACACAACCTAAGTGTATCTGGGAATTGTCTACATGAAACATTGGCAAGAAGATATAGTGGAAAAAATAAAATTAAATTATTTTTTTTAAAAGAAGATATAGTGGCCTGGACTTGATTACTATCTTGAAAAACAACTGTACTGAAGTGTACTACATGCCAGACTACTTGCTTTAACCTGTTAAAGGTAAGAGGTGACAGCCAATAATATTGGTCAAATGCTTTTTATACTCCAGCCACTATGCAGGGAGAAGCCTTTCCTGTTTACCTAACCTAATCACCACCACAACCGTACAAACTCGGTATTATTATCTTTATTTTACATAAAGGTGTTAAATAGCATGTATAAACTTGCACAGTTGGCCACTATCAGAAATGGAATGCAAGAGCTTTGAATTAAAATGTAGCTTGTGTATACATTCTTTATCTAGAGTCCAGATTGGTTTTTCTGGATTACAAAATAATTGACTAATGGTATGTTCTCATCTCAAACCTAATCCAAATCCAAAATTTCAAGACACACAAAATAAAAGAGATATATATCTATATGTCTATGTATATTTCAATAGTTATATATTTTAATATATCATTTTTCTGATGATAAAGGAATATAGTTTTATTCTAAAAACTTCTGAAATTTTTGAAGAAAATAATAGCTAACAGTGTAACAGTGTTGGAGCACTTACTATTGATTAGATATTCTGCTATTTTTTCCATGGCTTATTTTATTTAATGTTCACAAAATCCAGAGGCAGAAGATGTTTTTGCTATTTCTTTATTTAGAAATGAAGAAACAAGGTACAGAAAACTTTAGATTATTTTCCCTAAGATGTCACACCTTTAAGTATGAGAGTCAAGATTCAAACTCAGTCTAGCTTGAAAGCCTACAGTCTTTACCATTACACTGACACTCATAATCTCAACAGCCACAGAAAACTAGTCTCAGTAATTTGATCCATTCCCTTATATGTGCTTATTCATTAAAGTTGGTTGCCAGAATTGGCTTCCAATTCCCCAATGCTGGATTAAAATTATAAATCTCTCATAAAACTCATTTTTTCCAAGTTTAAATGTATACCCCAGTATGCATAAAGATATCACATCACCAGAAACTTATCTATAAGTTTTAGAAAAAAACAAGTAATCCTTTTCTCCCCCCATTCAGTATGTATCTTATATTTCTATGTTATGACCAGGGTGCCTGACATTTGTAAAAGTCAAAAGTTCATGGCCCCGAATTTCCTGTTTCCAATCCACTGCTCTTATCTCTGTATTTTTGTTATCTTGTAGAGATTCCAAGGCTTTTCTTAGCCCCTTTCTGCCTATACTTCTGCTTACACTTCACAAGCTTTTTGCCTTTAGGGAGCCATTCAAAATGATATACATTCTGCCAGAAATCAGAATATAACTAATAAGAAGCGCTGATCAAAAATATTTTCCCAGTGCAGGAGACTTGATCCCCATATGGGACTTTGTCTACAAAAATTCAACTTCACTAACAGTTTGAAGTCACAAGTTAATTCATACTGGCCTGTGCTCACTAATACCAGATCTTCTGGCTCCATGTAAGAAGTTATGCATAGCACCCACAGGTTGTGTTTTCAGTTTTAAATAGTAATTTTTTAATCTAATTAGATTATTTTCCATTGTAGAGCCTATGTACTTTTCTAGGCAAAACATGACACCCCAATCCCACTATATATCCAATATCCTTTGAATATTAATTGTGGTGGAAATCTGAATTCTTGTGTATTTCAGTGTCTAAGGAAATGAGAGCCCTAGCCATTCTAAATGGCTGGGAAGTCCAAGTCATGGGCTAGCTGATTTGGTTTCTGGTGTGGGCTCTCTTCTTGGCTTATAGATAACTTCCTTCTCACTATGTTCTCATATGACAGTATATCTATCTATCTATCTATCTATCTATCATCTATCTATCTATCTATCTATCTATCATCTATCTATCTATATATGTATATATATATCTGATATATATCTATTATTATTTTAACTATTATCTATCATCTATCTATCATCCATATATATATCTATATATCAAAAGAGAGAGAGACTTATTGTGTCCTTCTTGTAAAGACACTAATCCTACAGAATCAGGACCCCACATCTATGATCTCATTTAACCTTAATTAACTCTTACGGGCCCTATCTCCATATGTAGCTACATTGGGGTTAATAATTCAACATATGAATTTTGAGGGGGATATAATTAAGTCCATAGCATTCCTCCCCTGGGCTTCCAAAATACACGTCCTTCTCACATGGAAAAACACATTCATTCCACTCCAAAATGACTAACGGTCTTAACTCACTTCAGCATCACCTTTAAAGTCTGAAGTTCACAGTTTCATCTAAATATTATCTAAGTCAGATTTGGCTAAGACTTGAGATAGAATTCATCAGAAGGTAAAATTCCTTTCCATCTGTGAACCTGTGAAACCAAACAAGTTATATGCTTCCAAAAGATAACTGTGGGATAGGCATAGGATAGATATTCTCCTTCCAAAAGGGAAAAATTGGAAAGAAGGAAGAGATTATGGAGCATCTGGGTGGCTCAGATGGCTGAACATGTGACTCTTGATTTCACCTCAGGTTGTGATCTTGGGGTCATGGGATCAAGCCCTGCCTCAGGCTTCACGCTCAATGGGGAGTTTGCTTCTCCTCTCTCCCTCTGCCCCTCCCCCTGTTCACGCGCGCTCTCTCTCTCAAATAAACAAACAAACAAACAAACAAAAAACAAATAAATAAATAAATAAATCGTTAAATTAAAGAAAAAGAAAGGGATGATGAGTTCCAAGCAAGTCCAAAACCTAGCGAGGCAAATTCCATTAGGTCTTAAAGATAGAGCATAATCTTCTTTGGCTTGATGCTCTGCCCTTCAGGCCCACAGGAGTGGCAATGCCACCTACAGGGATGGCAATATTACCCCCAGAGCTCTTCAGGGTGGCCCCATTTATTCAGGTCAGATGGGCAACCTTTCCCTTCTCTGTAAGGGTCTCATCCTCTGACGAAAAATCAGCTTTGTTCTGTAGACCTGTGATGGGAAGTGGCAGCCCTGATGATCTCCAAATCACCTTCTGGGTGATTCTTCCCATTTTATTGAAGGATAAGTCATGTTAGCTGCCTTATTTCTTTGGTCTAATTCTCTCTGTGTCTTTCAGTCCCAGCTAGCAGTGTTTTTGTTGGTACAATATAATTTCTATTGCTTGCTTTTCTGTGGTTACTGACTAAATTTGTGGTTCATACCAATACTAATATCCTTATCAAATGGTTGTTTGACCATACCCGTAATGTCCTCTTCAGAACAGTCTTTCTCATTTGTTGTATGATGGACATGGTTGGAATTTTCCAAATTTTCAAGTTCTAGTTCCTTTTTGCTTAAAAAATTAAGTTTATCTCTCCTCTCTTGAATTTTACTATAAGTATTTAAAAAAAGCAAGACCACACCTCCAACAATTTGCTTAGAAATCTCCTCAGCTAAATACCTAGTTTCATCACTCAGAATTTCCACCTTTCACCAAACACTAGAACACAATTCAGCCAAGTTATTTGTCACCTTATTACAAGGATTGCCTTTCCTCCAGTTTCTGACTTGCTCCACATTTCCATCTGAAACCACCAGAATGACCTTTAATGTCCATATTTCTACCAGTAAATTTTTTGTGTGTGATTATGTATTCTCTGAAAATATGAAGGTTTTCTCTATAGGTCTCCTCATTCAGAGCTCTCACCAGAATAACCTTTAGCATTCATATTTCTACCAACTGCCCCTTCATGGCAATCCAGGCTTTTTCTAACACACACCTTAAAAATCCTCCAGTCTCTACTCATTATACAGTTCTAATACCAATCACATATTTTAAGGTATTTATTACAAAGGCACTCCATTTCTCAGTATCAAAATCTGTGTCACTCTGCCTAGGATGCCATAACAAAGTACAGAGTCTGGGGTGGCTTAAATAACAGAAATTTATTTCTCATTGTTCTAGAGTCTGGGAAGTCCAAGATTAAGGTGCTGGTTAATTTGGTTTCTGGAGAAAACTCTCTTTCTGGCTTAAAGATGCTGCTTTCTTGCTATGCCTTTACATGCAGAGAGAGAGAGAGAGAGAGAGAGAGAGACAGCTTTCCTACATCTTTTCTTTAAAGGACAATGATCCTTCCGTATAAGAATTCTACTCTTACTATCTCAGTTAACCTTAATAAGCTCCTTAGAGCCCCTATCTTCAAATAAAATAACATTAGTGGTGTAGGGTTTCCAGCATATGAATTTTGGAGGGACACAATTTAGTCCATAGTACTCCCCCATCCGACCACCTCAAATCATTTATTTATGAAAGCGTATACCTGTGTGTTCCAAAATATGTTTTTCAGTTATTTCTGCCTGCCTTTCTTATCTTATTCTTCCCTGAAGCTTCTACTGGTCTGAGCCCTAAACATATTTATTTTACTGGATACATATATCATTACAAGTGACCACTAATGATGCCAACATCTTATAGAGCGGCATATTTATCTTCATATCTATAATAAACACTGATATTTCTTATAGCTTACCAGTATGGTCAGAACTCACATATAACTTCTTGAAGGTAGATTTCTCAGCAACTGCTGGCCAAGATATTTGCTACCCCAGAAACTGCCCACTTCTTATACTGCTGGTGCTGTTACTGATTTTGCTCCTTTCATTGACACTTGTATCAAAAAGTTTGGGCTCAGGAATGACATTTCTATCTTCCATGATTGCACGATCAAAGGCAGTTCATCTGTGCTATTCTGAAATCTAGGTTCTGAGAGGTGAAGAAGTCCTTCCAATCAGTTGAAAGACCTATTTCACTTTTATCCTTTAGATTAGCCCATCTTCTTTAGAGGATAAGAATTTTCCACTCAACAGGATATGGTATTGCTCGTGTAACCAAAACTACACAAATACAAAATATTACATTGGTATATATCCAAGAATTTGAGCTTTTGTTTTTTTCAAGGTCACCTTCATATACATGAATCCTTTACTAGCTGTTTATAATAGCTACAGCCAATCTAAAGAAACAGACCCAAAACTCAGGAAGGAAGAAATGTCAAATTTAGTATAGTATATTGTTTAAACTTGCTCTGATGCTTTGTACATTTCCCCTATGTAGATCTCAGGGCTGAGATGTGAGTAGCAACACATGATAGCTGCTGAAGAGGCTTAGAAGATACCCCTTAACCCATTGAACTCACATTGGTTTCAGTTTGGCCTATACAAGGAAGGTGAATAGAACCAAACACAAAGTAGCCTCAGACTTAATTCACTGTGGCAGCCCATAGAGAATGATTCTGAAATAGATCCAAAAAGATAAGTAAAGAAAACAATATAGAACATGCCACAAAGAAGCCTGAGTTTTTAAACTATTCACTTATATAGAACTTTAATTGCCAGCATGAGCTTCAATAAAGTCTTTGCAATTCATCAGTTTTTTTTCATAGCTTTGTTGAGGTAAAATTGAGGTACAAATAAAATTATATATACAGTGTACATCATAATGATTTGATATATGTCTGCATTCTGAAATGATTACCACAATCAAGCTAATTAACATATCCATCACCTGGCATTGTAAGTATGTTATTTCTCCACAGAAATTGTTGGGATGGGGGACAGCAAAGAATCACACTGGAAGTTAATTTGGGCTACTAAAATCCTCCCTTAACATTTTATAGATGTTTTAATGTTTTTTTATATACTTGCATATATTTCCTATTAAAGTTTTCTCAGTAAATTTAATATTGCTGCTATTATTATTGGGACTTTCCCTGTATTATGGCTTCTAAATGCTTTTGTTGGCATGCATGAATTATAATAAGTTGTATAAATTTATCATTTTGAGATGGCATTTAAAAATATTTGTAATTCTAAAAAATATTTGTAATTCTAGAAGATTTTTAGTTATCTTATTGGGTTTTCAATGCATAAAATTACTTTATCTGTGAATAATGATGTATTTGTTGCTTCATTTCTGAAAGCTGTACCTATTAATTTTTAGCTAGTCTTTCTAGAATAGCATCAAATAATAAGAGTGATAAAAGGCACCTCTACTGTAGTATATATGCAAGCTGGTTTTATTGGAAATCTGTTTCCTGTTTCATTATGAAGTATAACACTGCACTTTATTGTAGGTGTTTCATTTAGGAAGTAAGTAATAGAAAACTTAGCTCAAACTGGTTTAAATAATAAGGCAATTTTTCACCTCATAAATAAAAAATTAGAGGTAAAGCAGGCATGAACTAGCCATGACACAATAATATTCTTAAGCATCAATCTTTTTGGTTGGTTGAATTTGGCTTCAGAATAGGATGGCTATAGTTCAGGTTGCCAAATCCAGATAGTGAAATATCCAAAAGAAGAAAAAGAGAGAATAGATTTTTGAGTCTCTTTATTAAGAGTGAGGGCACTTCATGAAAGTTCTCCATTAAAATTTCCTTTTTATTTTGTTGGATAAAATTGAGTTAACTGTAGACTTTCCAAGATGGTGGAGGAGGAGACCTTAGTTTTGTCTCGTCCTAGGAATTCAGCTAGATAGCTATCAAATCATTCTGAGCGCCTGTGAACTCAACTGGATATCTAAGAAAATAATTGCAATTCTTTTTTTTTTCCCACAAATAAAAGGTGACCACTTTCTTCAAGCTAGGAGGTGTGGAGAAGTGAATCTGAGGTGAAATATAGGGAGATAAACTGTGGATGGAGGCAACATCCATAACCCATCTACCAGAAAGTGATATAGCAGCAAAGTGCATAATAGGAACTTTTAGAACTCTGCTCTGGTGAGGGACATCCCTGTCTGAAAGGAGATCAGGTGGTAGAATCCTAGGTGGTACAGTGTGGTCTCAGGATCCCCAGGATCACAGAAAGAACAGGGGTGCCTGAGTGTGGCAGAGTTCCTAGACACTGGAGTGGGGAAGCTGACTGCAATCAGCAAGCCCCGGAGTGGGCTTTCATTTCAGTGTTGCCATAAATCATGAACTTCTTGCAGGGGCCCAGTAAGCTGCAGAACCTAGGTGAGATACCCCTCTCTCGCCCTGGACAAGCAGCATGGGTGTGTACTTCAGGAGTCTGTCAGGTTTGGAGACTCAAAGTAGGGTCATGTTCCTGAGATAGAAATTCTCAGTCATAGGCTAGGTGAACACAGAGTGTGGATTGAGACCAGGGATACAGGAGTGATTTACTGTTTTCCCTGAATGTGCACTGTGGAGTGAGGGGAGTAAGATTTCCCTACCAGGGCTGGAGATGGGAAGGCTGCCATTTTCATTATAATCATCCAAAGTGGCACAGAAATTCTTCAGGGAACAAAATCCACAAAGGCCACATGGAGCCAGCCATCTAGAGCCATTTACTTAGTCTGGCCTCCTGTCAAGGATGGTGCAGTTATACCTGAGGCAAAGACACCTGAGAACCAGTGCAACAGGACCCTTGCCCTGAAGATCAGCAAGAACATCCAGCTAAAATCGGGTTTACTGATCAATGAAAATTATGAAACTCCAGAGTGCTATGGGAAAATAGTATATAGAATTCATGTTTTATTCTCATGATTATCAGTCTTTCAATTTTAATTTTTTCTCTTTCCTTTTCAACCAATTCTCATTTTATAAACTCATTTTAAAGTCTTTAAATTTTTGCAGTTACATTCTATCCTTTTATTGTATTTCACTTTATTTTTGCATATATATATATTTTTTTCTTTTCTTTACAATTTTGGGTTTTAGTTTCTTCTAAAAAACAAACCAAAATATACCCAAAATGTACTCTATTGCTTTGTTCTCTTCACCTGTCTGGTTATATTCTCTTTTATTAAGTCTTTTTTTTTTTTTTAATTTTCATCTATACAGTTGCATTCTACCCTTTTATTGTATTTAATTTTATTTTTGCATATATATATATAGATAGATAGATCTATGCCTATTATATATATATATATATATATATATATATATATATATATATATGGTATGTATTTTCTTATAACAAACAAAAATACACCCAGGATATAATATATTGCTCTGTTTCATTCACCTTTATATATTTTTTAATTTTCATTTTTACAATTATATTCAATCCTTCCATTGTATTTAATTCTATTTTTAAACATATATGTTTTTTCTTTCTTTAAAATTTTGGAATCTAGTTTTCTAACAGACCAAAATACACACAGGAATTCAGTGTATTGTTCTATTCTTCTCACCTGTCTGATTATATTCGCTTTCCTTCTTTTTAAAAAAATGTGATATATATTTATTTATTTATTTATTATTTGTTATTTTGTTTTTGGTCCTTTTCTAATTTGTTTAGTGTGTATTCTTTGGAATTGTTATCGCCACTTTAGTATTTTGTTCTCTTATTCATCTATTCTTCTCTGGACAGAATGACGAGATGGAAAAACTCACTTCCAAAAAGAATAAGGGGCAGTACTGACTGCCAGGGACCTAATCAGTATGGATATAAGTAAGATGTCAGCACCAGAGTTCATAATAATGATTATAAAGATAGAAGCTGCGCTTGAAAAAAAAAAAACACAGAAGACACTAGAGAATCCCTTTCTGGAGAAATAAAAGAACTAAAATCTAATCCGGTAGAAATAAAAGAGACTATCAATGAGATGCAATAAAAAATGGAGTCTCTAATTGATAGGATAAATGAAGACTAGAGAATTAGTGATATGGAAGATAAAACGATGGAGAATAAAGTAGCTGAGAAAACAAGAGATAAACAACTACTGGATCACAAGGGGAAAATTCAAGAGATCAGTGATAACATAATGTGAAACAATACTAGGGATTTTATGGTATGGGATACCAGAAGAAGAGGAAAGAGAGAGGAGCATGGAAGGTATATTTGAGCAGATTATACTTGAAAACTTCCCTAATCTGGGGAGGGAAATAGGCATTCAAGTCCAGGAGGCACAGAGAACCCCCCTCAAAATCAATTTAAAAAAGTAGGTCTATGCCTTGACATGAAATAGTAAATCTTGCAAATCTTGGAGATAAAGAGAAAATCCTGAAGAGGCTTGAGACAAGAGGTTCTTAACTACCAGGGTAGAAACATTGGACTGGCAGAAGACCTATCCACAGAGACCTGGCAGGCCAGGAAAGACTGGCATGATATATTCAGGGTGCTAAATGAGAAAAATATGCAGCCAACAATACTTTATCCAGCAAGGCTGTCATTCAAAATAGAAAATAGAAGGAGAGATAAAAATTTTCAGGACAAACAGAATCTGAAAGAATTTGTGGTCACTAAACCAGTCCTGTAAGAAATATAAAAGGGGATCTTTTATTTATTTATTTATTTATTTTGCAGTTTAAAACAACACAAATTTATTATCTTACAGTTCTGGAAATCAGAAGTTTGAAACTAATCTCACTGGGTTAAAATCAAGGCACCAACAGTGCAGCATTCATTTCTAGAGGTTCTAGACAAGAACCCATTTCCTTGCCTTTTCTTTTCTTTTTTTTTTTTTAATTTATTTATTTTTATTTCTTTTCAGCGTAACAGTATTCATTGTTTTTGCACCACACCCAGTGCTCCATGCAATATGTGCCCTCCCTAAAACCCACCACCAGACTCCCCTAACCTCCCACCCCCCGCCCCTTCAAAACCCCTCAGGTTGTTTTTCAGAATCCATAGTCTCTCATGGTTCACCTCCCCTTCCAATTTCCCTCAATTCCCTTCTCCTCTCCATCTCCCCATGTCCTCCATGTTATTTGTTATGCTCCACAAATAAGTGAAACCATATGATAATTGACTCTCTCTGCTTGACTTATTTCACTCAGCATAATCTCTTCCAGTCCCGTCCATGTTGCTACAAAAGTTGGGTATTCATCCTTTCTGATGGAGGCATAATACTCCATAGTCTATATGGACCACATCTTCCTTATCCATTCGTCCGTGGAAGGGCACCTTGGTTCTTTCCACAGTTTGATACTTTATATGGAAAATCCAAAGGACTCCACCCCCAAACTACTAGAACTCATACAGCAATTCAGTAACGTGGCAGGATACAAAGCCAACGTACAGAAATCAGTGGCTTTCTTATACACTAACAATGAAAATACAGAAAGGGAAGTTAGAGAATCGATTCCATTTACTATAGCACCATGAACCATAAGATACCTGGGCATAAACCTAACCAAAGAGGTAAAGGATCTGTACTCGAGGAACTACAGAACACTCATGAAAGATATTAAAGAAGACACAAAAAGATGGAAGACCATTCCATGCTCTTGGATCAGAAGAATAAACATTGTTAAAATGTCTATACTGCCTAGAGCAATCTATATTTTTAATGCCATTCTGATCAAAATTCCACTGGTATTTTTCAAAGAGCTGGAGCATATAATCTTAAGATTTGTATGGAATCAGAAGAGACCCCGAATCGCTAAGGAAATGTTGAAAAACAAAAATAAAACTGGCGGATACACATTACCTGATTTCAAGCTCTACTACAAAGCTGTGATCACCAAGACAGCATGGTACTGGCATCAAAACAGACACATAGACCAATGGAACAGAGTAGAGAGCCCAGATATGGACCCTCAACTCTATGGTCAAATAATCTTCAACAAAGCAGGAAAAAATAAACAGTGAAAAAAAGACTGGCTCTTCAATAAATGGTGCTGGGAAAATTGGACAGCTCTATGTAGAAGAATGAAACTCGACCATTCTCTTACACCGTACACAAAGATAAACTGGAAATGGATAGAAGACCTCAACGTGAGACAGGAATCCATCAGAATCCTAGAGGAGAACATAGGCAGAACCTCTTTGATATCAGCTACAGCAACTTCTTTCAAAATATGTCTCCAAAGGCAAAGGAAACAAAAGTGAAAATGAACTTTTGGGATATCATCAAGATCAAAAGCTTCTGCACAGCAAAGGAAACAGTCAACAAACCAAAGAGGCAACCCATGGAATGGGAGAAGATATTTGCAAAAGGGGATCTTTTAAATGAAGAGAGAGACCCAGAGTAACATAGACCAGAAAGGAGCAGAGAAAATATACAGATATACTGGTTTTACAGGTAATAATACAATGGTACTAAATTCATATCTTTCAATAGTTACTCTTTATGTAAATGGGCTAAATGTCCCAATCAAAAGACACAGGGTATCAGATTGGATGGAAAAAAAAAAAAAGCCAGACCTGTTGATAAGCTGTTGGCAAGAGACTCATTGTAGACTCAAGTACACCTCCAGATTGAAAGTGAGGGGGTGGAAAACTATTTATCATGCTAATGGGTATTAAAAAAAAAAAGCTGGGGTAGCAATTCTTATATCAGACAAATTAGATTTTAAGTTAGATTTAGATTTTAAATTAGACAAATTAGATTTTAAATCAAAGACTATAATAAGATATGAGGACAAATTAGATTTTAAATCAAAGGCTATAATAAGAGATGAGGAATTAAATTATTAAATTAATTAATTAAATTAAATTTAAATTAATTAAATTAAAAATAAATTAATTAAAGCCTCTATTCAAGGGGAAGATCAAATAGTTGTAAATATTTATGCCCCTAACTTGGGAGCAGCCAATTATATAAACCAATTAATAACAAAAGTAAATAAACTTATTTATAATGACATACTAGTAGTAAGAGACTTTAGCATTCCACTCACTGCAATAGACAGATCATTTAAGTAAACAGTCAACAAGGAAAGGGGATATGAATGACACACTGGACCAGATGGACTCTGCAGATATGTTCAGAGCATGATATCATAATGCAACAGTATACACATTCTTCTCAAGTGTACATGGAATATTCTCCAGAGTAGATCACATACTTGACCAAAAATCATATCTCAACTCATTCCAAAATATGGGGATCATTCCATGCATATCTTCCAACTACAATGCTTTCAAAGTTGAACTCAATCACAAGAGGAAATTTGGAAAGAACTCATATATGGAAGTTAAATAGCATGCTACTAAGGAAAAAAAATGAGTCAACCAGGAAATTAAAAGAATTTAACAAATTCATGGAAACAAATGAAAATGAAAACATAAATGTTCAAAACTTTTGTGATGAAGGAAAGGAGGTACTAAGAGGGAAGTATATAGGGGCGCCTGGGTGGCTCAGTGGGTTAAAGAGGGAAGTATATAGCAGTACAAGTCTTTCTCAAGAAACAAGAGAGATCTCAAATATGGAAGCTAACCTTACACCTAAAGGAGATGGAAAAAGAAAAGAAATTAAAGCCTAAACCCCACAGAAGAAGATAATTAATAAAACTTAGAGTATGGTTTAAAAACTATGAATTCTGTTACCCTGAAAAGAAATTAAAAAAAAAAAAAGAAAGTGAGATACCTAGTTGGATACTGATAATCAGTAAATATTAAAACCATTAATAGTTAAAAAAACTTAGAGTAGAAATCAATTGAATAGAAACCAAAAGAATAGTAGAACAGATCAACAAAACTAGGACTTTGTTCTTTGAAAGAATTAATAATATTGATAACCCCCTAGCCAAGAAAAGCCTAGAAAAGAAAAAAGGAACCAAATTAATAAAATAATGAATGAAAGAGGAGTTACCACAACCAATGGCAAGGAAATACAATTTTAATAACATATTATGAGCAACTATATGACAATATTAGGCAATCTAAAAGAAATGGGTGCATTCCTGGGAACTTATAAACTAAAGAAACTGAAACAGGAAGAAATAGAAAACCTGAACAGAAACATAATGGGCAGGAAATTGAAGCAGTAATCAAAAACCTTCCAAAAAACAAGAGTCCAGGGCCAGAAGGCCTCCCAGGGGGAATTCTACCAAACATTTAAGGAAGAAATTGTACTTTTCTACTGAAGCTGTTTCAGAAAATAGAAATAGAAGGAAAACTTCCAAGCTCGTTCTCTGAGGCTGGCATTACCTTGATCCCAAAACCAGACTAAGACACCATCAAAGAGGAGAATTACAGACCAATTTCCCTGAGGAACATGGATGTTAAATTACTCACCAATATACTAGCCAATAGGATTCAAAAGTACATTAAAAAGTTTATTCACCACGACCAAATGAAATTTATCCCTGACCTGCAAGGGTCATACAACATTCACAGGTCAATCAATGTGATATGTCACATTAACAAAAGAAAGGACAAGAATCATATGATCTCAATTGATGCAGAAAAGGCATTTGACCAAGTACAGCATCCTATCTTAATTAAAACTCTTCACAGTGTAGGGATAGAGGGAACATACTTCAATATCGTAAAAGCCATCTATGAAAAGCCCACAGAAAATATCATCCTCAATGAGGAGAAAATGAGAGCTTTTCCCCTAAGGCCAGGAACATGACAGGGATGTCCTCTCTCACCACTGTCTTTAACATAGTACTAGAAGCCCTAGCCTCAGCAATCAGACAACAAAGGAAATAAAAGTCATTCAAATTGGCAAAGAAGAAATCAAACTCTCACTCTTCACAGATGACACAATGCTTTATGTGGAAAACCCAAAAGACTCCACCCCAAAATTGCTAGAACTAATAGAGCAATTTAGCAACATGACAGGATATAAAATCAATGCACAGAAATCAGTTACATTCCTATATACTAACAATGAGACTGAAGAAAGAGAAATCAAGGAATTGATCCCATTTATAATTGCACCAAAAACTGTAAGATCCCTAGGAATATACCTAACCAAAGAGGTAAATGAACTGTAGTAAAAAAACTAAAGAACACTTATGAAAGAAATTAAGGAAGATGCAAAGAATTGGAAAAACATTCTATGCTAGTGGATTGGAAGAATAAATATTGTTAAAATGATATCATTCAAAGTAATCTGCATATTCAATGCAATCCTTACCAAAATAACACCAACCTTTTTCACAGAGCTGGAACAAATAATCCTAAAATGTGTATGGATCCAAAAAAGACTGAATAGCCAGAGGAATGTTGAAAAAGAAAATCAAAGCTGGAGGAGAGAGGGGTGGGAGGATGGGGTAACGGAGTGATGGATATTAAGGAGGGCACATGGTAGAATGAACACTAGGTATTATGTAAGACTGATGAATCATTGAACTCTACCTGTGAAACTAATAATACACTGAGTTTAGCAGGAAAGCTTTCACCTATTCCCCATTGAGTATGAGCTAAGTAGTGAGTTTCTCATATGGTCTTTCTTCTATAACCAATTTGTTAAAAAAAATTTATAAAAGGATGTTAAATTTTTCAAATGCTTTTTTCTGCATCTATTGAGATGGTCACATAAATTTTGTCTTTCATTCTATTAATGTAGTGTATCACATTTATTGATATGTGTATGTTGAACCATCTTTGTAACCCAAGGTTAAATCCCACTTCATCATATTGTATGATTTTTTAAATGTGATTTTGAATGTGGTTTGCTAGAATTTTGTTGACAATTATTATATCTATATTAATCAAGAATACTGACCTACAGTTTTCTTTTCTTTTAATGTTACTATCTGGCTGTGGTGTAAGGGTGATGTTGGCCTTCTAAAATGAATTTGAAGATGTTTTCCCCCTCTGACTTTTTGGAAGAGTTTGAGAAGTATTGGCACTAATATTTCTTAAGTGCTTGGTAGAATTCACCAGTTAAATAATTTGGTCCTGGGATTTTCTTTTTTGGGGTGTTTTGGATTAATGTTTCTATATCCTTTCTCGTTGTTCATCTGTTCAAATTTTCTAATTCTTCCCGATTCAGTCTTGATTTGCTCAATGTTTCCAGGAATTTATCCATTTCTTTTAGGTTGTCCAATTTGTTGGCATGCAATCATTGAGAGTAATATCTTATGACACTATATATATATGTGTTTTATCTTTTATTTTCCTATTTCATTTTCTGATTTTATTTTAACCTTTTCTTTTTTTTCCTATTCTGGCTAAAAGTTTGTCAATTTTGTTTATCTTTTCAAAAATCTAGCTCTTAGTTTCATTGACTTTTTTTGTGTTGATTTCTGATCTCTATTTCATGTATTTCTGCTGTGATCTCTCCCATTTCCTTCCTTCTGCTAATTTTGGGCTTTGTTCTTTTTCTAGTTCCTTGAGATGAAGAGTTAATTTAGCTTTCTTTTTGAGGTATAACTTCAGTTTATTTATATTTCTTTTTTCTTAAGGTAGGTTTTCATCACTATACACTTCTGTCTTGCTGCATTCCATAAATTTTAGAATGTTGTTTTTCCACTTTTGTTTGTTTCAAGATATTTTTTCTTTTTTTTAAGATTTTATTTATTTATTTGACAGATAGAGAGAGAGAATGCACAAGAAGGTGGAGTGGTAGGCAGAGGGAGAGGGAGAAGCAAGCTCCCCACTGAGAAGGGACCCCAATGTGGGGATCAATCCCAGGATCCTGGGATCATGACCTGAGCCAAGACAGATGCTTAACCAATTGAGCCACCCAGGCACCCCCAAGTTATTTTTTTAATACCCTGTTCTTTCTGGTTTGTTTAATTTGTTGTTCAGGAGTGTGTTGTTGAATTTCTATACATTTGTTTATTTCCCAATTTTCCTTGTTATTGATATCTAGTTTCATACTATGCAATCAGAAATGGCACTTGGTATGATTTCAAACGATTTTCACTTTTTAAGGCTTATTTTGTGACCTAATATATGATCTATCCTGGAAAGTATTTCATGTTTCCTTGAGAAGAACGTGTATTCTGCTGTTGTTGGGTAGAATTTCTTGTATATATCTGTTAGGTCCATAACAAGTGTTTCTTTATTGATTTTCTCTCTGGATTCATTGTTGAAAGGGAAGTACTGAAATTCTTAGCTACTATTATATTTTGTCCATGTCTTTCTTCATATTCATTAGTATTTGCTTAATGTATTTACATACTCTTATGTTGGGTGTGTTTACATCTATAATTGTTGTTTTTTTGATGTATCAATCACTTTATTATTATATAATAACCTTTTTATCTCATTACAGTTTTTTACTTAAAGTCTACTTTTTCTGATATAAGTATAGGTACCCATGCTCTCTTGTTTTCCATTTGCATAGAATATCTTTCTTATCCCTTCACTGTCAGCTGAAGTAACTTTTTGGAAAATAGCACATAGTTAGATCTTATTTTTTTTAGTCCGCTCATTTACGCTATGACTTTTGATTGAAGAATTGAATCCATTTACATTTAAAGTGATTATTGACAGGTAAATATTAATTAACATCAATTCATTAATTGTTTCCTGGCTGTTTAGTGATTCCCTTGTTCCTTTATTCCTCCTTTGCTGTCTTTCTTTGTGAATTGATTTCTTATAGTGGTATGTTTTGATTCTATTCTCTTTATCCCTTGTGTATTTATTGTGGTTACTACGAAACTTGCACAAAATATCTTATAGATATAACTATTTTACATTGATATTAATACATCTTTGATCACTTACAAAACTCTATCATTTTACTTCCTCTTTTTATATGTTTTTGATGTTACAATTTATGTCTATTTATATTGTGTATCCACTCACAAATTATTATAATTTTAATTATTTTTAATACTTTTTTCTTTCAACCCTTATACAAGAGTTAATGGTTAACACATTACCATATTACAGTATTAAAGTATTCTGAATTTGACTATATACTTAACTTTACCACTATGCTTTATACTTTCATACATTCTTATGGTACTAATTATCATCCTTATATTTCAGCTTGAAGAACTCTTTTCAACATTCCTTGTAGGGGAAGTTTAGTGGTGATGATCGCTCTCATTTTTTTGTGTGTGAAATTCATTATATTTTCTTCATCCTTGAAAGACAACTTTGCTATGTAACATATTCTTAGTTGGCAGGTTGCTTTTTTTGGTTGTTTTTCGTTTGTTTTTGTTTTTTGTTTTTTATTTTTTGTTTTGTTTTGTTTTTTTTTCTTCCAGCACTTTGGGTATATTACCACACTGTCTCCTGGACTACAGAGTTTCTACTGAGAGCTTTATGAAGGTTCCTTCAAATATTTTTTTCTCTACTGCTTTAAAAGTTCTTTGTCTCTGATTTTACATAGTTTTATTATAATGTGCCCTGGAGAATATCATTTTAGGTTGAAATTTTCAAGTGATCTGTTAGCTTCCTGAACTTGGGTGTCTAAATCTCTCCACATATTTGAAAGTTCTCAGTAACTTTTTTTTAAGATTTAATTTATTTTTTTGACACAGAGAGAGAGATAACAAGCAGGCAGAGAGGCAAGCAGAGGGAGAAGGGGAAGCAGTTTTCCGGCTGAGCAGAGAGCCCAATGCAGGGCTCGATCCCAGGACCCTGAGATTATGACCGGAGCCGAAGACAGAAGCTTACCCCTTCTTTTCACTACATCTGTATCCTTGGGGTAAATACCCAGTAGTGCAATTGCAGGGTCATAGGGAAGCTCTATTTTTAATTTCTTGAGGAATCTCCACACTCTTCTCCAAAGTGGCTCCACCAACTTGAATTCCCACAAAGAGTGTAAGAGGGTTCCCCTTTCTCCACATCCGCTCCAACACACGTTGTTTTCTGTCTTGCTAATTTTGACCATTCTAACTGGTGTAAGGTGGTATCTCAATGTGGTTTTACTTTGAATCTCCCTGATGGCTAGTGATGATGAATATTTTTTCATGTGTCTGATGGCCATTTGTATGTCTTCACTGGAGAATTGTCTGTTCATATCTTCTGCCCATTTTTTGATATGATTATCTGTTTTCTGTGTGTTGAGTTTAAGAAGTTCTTTATAGATCCTGGATATCAACCTTTTGTCTGTACTGTCATTTGCAAATATCTTCTCCCATTCCATGGGTTGCCTCTTTGTTTTCTTGACTGTTTTCTTGGCTGTGCAGAAGCTTTTGATCTTGATAAAGTCCCAAAAGTTCATTTTTGCTTTTGTTTCCTTTGCCTTTGGAGATACATCTTGAAAGAAGTTGTTGGGCCTAATATCAAAGAGGTTACTGCCCATTTTCTCCACTAGGATTCTGATGGATTCCTGTCTCACGTTGAGGTCTTTTATCCATTTCGAGTTTATCATTGTGTATGGTGTAAGAGAATGGTCGAGTTTCATTCTTCTACATATAGCTGTCCAAATTTCCTTGCATCATTTATTGAAGAGACTTTTTTTCCCCCCTGTATATTTTTCCTGTTTTGTCAAAGATTATTTCATCATAGAATTGAGAGTCCATATCTGGGCTCTCTAATCTATTCTACTGGTCTATGTGTCTGTTTTGATGCCAATACCATGCTGTCTTGGTGATCACAGCTTTGTAGGAAAGCTTGAAATCAGGTAATGTATTGGCGCCAGTTTTATTTTTGTTTTTCGATGTTTCCTAAGCGATTTGAGGTCTTTTCTGATTCCATACAAATTTTCGGATTATTTGCTCCAGCTCCTTGAAAAATACCAGTGGAATTTTTATCGGAATGGCATTAAAAGTATAGATTGCTCTAGGTAGTATAGACATTTTGAGAATGTTTACTCTAAAGATCCAAGAGCATGGAATTTTCTTCCATCTTTTTTTGTCTTCTTCAATTTCTTTCATGAGTATTCTGTAGTTCCTCGAGTACAGATCCTTTACCTCTTTGGTTAGGTTTATTCCCAGGTATCTTATTGTTCTTGGTGCTATAGTAAATGGAATAGATTCTCTAGTTTCCCTTTCTATATTTTCATTGTTAGTGTGTAAGAAAGCCACTGATTTCTGTACATTGACTTTATATCCTGCCACGTTACTGAATTGCTGTATGAGTTCTAGTAGTTTGGAGGTGGAGTCTTTTGGGTTTTCCATATAAAGTATCATGTCATCTGCGAAGAGAGAGAGTTTGGCTTCTTCACTGCCAATTTGGATACCTTTTATTTCTCTTTGTTGTCTGATTGCTGTTGCTAGGACTTCTAATACTATGTTGAACAAGAGTGGTGAGAGTGGGCATCCTTGTCATGTTCCTGATCTCAACGGGAAAGGTGTGAGCTTTTTCCCATTGAGGATGATGTTTGCTGTGGGTCCTTCATAGATAGATTTTATGAAGTTGAGGAATGTTCCCTCTATCTCTGTACTTTGAAGCGGTTTAATCAGGAACGCATGCTGGATTTTGTCAAATGCTTTTTCTGCATCAGTTGAGAGGATCATGTGGTTCTTCTCTCTTCTCTTATTGATTTCTTCTATCACACTGATTGATTTGCGAATGTTGAACCATCCTTGTAACCAAGGGATGAATCCCACCTGGTCATGGTGGATAATCTTTTTAATGTGCTATTGGATCCAGTTTGCTAGATTCTTGTTGAGAATCTTTGCATCCATATTCAACAGTGATATTGGTCTGAAATTCTCCTTTTTGGTGTGGTCTTTGCCTGGTTTTGGGATCAGGGTAATGCTGGCTTCATAAAAAGAGTCTGGATGTTTTCCTTCTGCTTCAATTTTTGAAACAGCTTCAGGAGAATAGGTGTTCTTTCTTCTTTAAAAGTTTGGTAGAATTCCCCAGGGAATCCATCAGGTCCTGGGCTCTTGTTTTTTGGGAGGTTTTTGATCACTACTTCAATCTTGTTACTAGATATCAGTCTATTCAGGTTGTCAACTTCTTCCTGGTTCAATTTTGGGAGTTTATAGTTTACCAGGATGCATTCTTTCCATCTAGGTTGCTTAACTTATTGGCATATAACTGTTGATAATAACTTCTGATGATTGTTTCTACTTCCTTGGTGTTAGTTGTGATCTCTCCATTTTCATTCATTATTTTATTAATTTGAGCTTTCTCTCTTTTCTTTTGGATTAGTGTGGCCACTGGTTTATCGATATTATTGATTCTTTCAAAAAACCAGCTTGTAGTTTGATTGATACGTTCTACCGTATCTCTAGTTTCTATCTCATTGATTGCTGCTATAATCTTGATTATATCCCTTCTTATGTGTGGAGTTCTTTTGATTTGTTGTTGATTCTCCAGTTCTTTAAGGTGTAGAGACAGCTGCTCTATTCTGGATTTTTCAATTTTTTTGAGGCAGGCTTGGATGGCTATGTATTTCCCCCTTAGGACTGCCTTTGCTGTATCCCATAGGTTTTGGACCGATGTGTCTTCATTCTCATTGGTTTCCATGAATTGTTTAAGTTCTTCTTTGATATCCTGATTGATTCAAGAATTTTAAGCAAGGTGATCTTTAGTTTCCAGGTGTTTGAGTTCCTTCCAAACTTTTCCTTGTGATTGAGCTCCAGTTTCAAAGCATTGTGATCTGAGAATATGTCGGGAGTAATCTCAGTCTTTTGGTACAGGTTGAGTCCTGATTTATGACCTAGTATGTGGTCTTTTCTGGAAAAGGTTCCATGTGCACTTGAGAAGAATGAGTATTCTGTTGTTTTAGGGTGGAATGTTCTCTATATATCATGAGGTCCATCTGGTCCAATGTGTCATTAAATGCTTTTGTTTCTTTATTGATTTTCCGCTTGAATGATCTATCTATTACTGAGAGAGGCGTGTTAAGATTTCTATCAATGTATTCATATCGATATAACTCTTTATCTTGATTAATAGTTTTCTTGTGTAATTGGCTTCTCCCATATTGGAGCATAAATATTTACAATTGTTAGATCTTCTTGGTGGATAGTCCCTTTAAGAATGATGTAGTGTCCTTCTGTATCTCTGACTACAGTCTTTAGTTTAAAATCTAATTTATCTGGTATGAGAATCGCTACCCCAGCCTTCTTTTGAGGCCCATTGTCATGAAAGATGCTTCTCCATCCCTTCACTTTCAGTCTGGGTGTATCCTTAGGTTCAAAATGGGTCTCTTATAGACAACATGTGGATGGGTCTTGTCGGTTTTTCCAATCTGCAGCCCTGTGTTGTTTTATGGGCTCATTTAGGCCATTCACATTGAGAGTGATTATTGATAGATACGTTTTTATTCACATCATGTTAACTTTGAAGTCTTTCTTTCTGTAGATTGTCTCTATATTTCTGTTCAATGATATTCTTTGGATTTTCCCTCTTTTATAGAACCCCCCTTAATTTTTCCTGCAGTGTTGGCTTGGTGGTCGCATACTCTTTTAAGCCTTGCTGGTCTTGGAAACTCTTTATATCTCCATTTTGAATGTCAGTATTGCTGGAAAAGTTATTCTTGGCTGCATGTTTTTCTCATTTAGTGCCCTGAATATATCTTGCCAGCCTTTTCTGGCTTGCCAGGTTTCTGTGGACAAGTCTGATATTATTCTGATGGGCTTTTTTCTGTATGTAAGGAGCTTCTTTGTCCTAGCTGCCTTCAAGAGGGCCTTCCTACAATTATAATTCTTCATTCTTGCTATTAGGTGTCTCAAGGTCTTTCAAGAATCTATAATCTTGTGGGGAGACCGTTCTGCCTCTAGTTCCTGAAAGCTGGTTCCATTCACGAGATTGGGAAAATTTTCATGGAGAACGTGTTCCACTATATCTTCTAGAATTCTTTCTTTCTCCTCCCCTTCAGGGATTCCAATAATTCTGATGTTGGAACGTTTCATGGCATCATTTATTTCCCTGATTCTGTTTTCATGGCTTCTAAGCTGTTTGTTCCAGGCTTCCTCCTGATCCTTTCTCTCTATCTGTTTGTCCTCCAGATCACTAATTCTATCTTCTGTCTCAGTTACCCTAGCTTTTAGAGAATTTAGATTAGATTGGAACTCATTGAGAGCATTGTGAACATCATCCCTGG
>PISX010025202.1:0-26044 GCA_004024625.1 Mellivora capensis
CAATGCTAACCCTCCCTTGACATGGCATAGAATTCCTCCTAGCCCGGCCCTAGCCCTCCCCCCTCCTCCCCTTCCTCCTCATTCCCAACCTCAGCTCCTGCTCTCTCCTATCTCACACCTCTCATCCCAGTGCTTCCAGACTAGTATAATTCCCAATGGAGCAACAATCAGTGCTTTCCCCTCTGCTGGCAATGTTCTTCCTGAGAATTTTCTTCCTGGAAAACCCTTACTTTATTTGTCAATTTAACAATATTTTCCCTGTAATGATTTCCCTGGGAATGTCTTTGTCAGACTTTGGATGCTTTCTTTCTTATGCTGCCACTGAACCTTTTCATACATCATCTACATTTGTCTGTGCACTCCTTACACTGTTTGGTAATGACCTGTTGAAAGTTCATCTAGCCCATCTCTGATTTTCTAAAGAATGGGGGAGGGGGAAGTACAGGGAGGAAAAGGAAGTGAAAATGAGGGTGCGAAGAGGGGTTGAAAGATGGGAAATGTGGCCTGGCTTGTAAAATATACAAGAATGAGACTTTCTTAAGTGATTTCCCTAAATTCTTACTCATCCTAGTTTCCAGTATGTGTTCTATTACAAGTGTTCTAATTTCTATCAATGAGTATAGATTGCTCACCCATAGGATGTAGATTGCAGATTTCACTTTTAAGAAAAGGATGATATTTAACAAAGAGATCTTGTCAACCTTGAGTAAACATGAAAAGTTACACATTCTGACACAGAACCTAATTATCATTTTCTCAACTAGAAGCTTGAGCCTCAAAGTGCTAATTGCTCCCTCACCCATCTGCTCCCCAAATTTGTACCATTCATATTGTTCATTATGCAACAGGTTCCTGGCATTCACTACTAGAAAGCTGCTGTTTCCACCTGTTCACTCAGAATCTTGATGCCCTTTGCATGATGGTCTGAACATGAATTTTTTTTTTTTTGCTGCGAGTTTGGTGTATGAAAGAGAGTCATTTCACTAGGAAATCAACACATTTAAATACAATGCTGAGTTTTATTTACACTACATTCATGAGTGGATCTTATCTTGCAAAACTGAAAGAAAATCAACAACTAATATTGATAATATAAGTAAGGAGATGGGGCAAAAATATTATTAGAGTTCTTGAAAAAAAAAGTAACTTTAAATGATATTAGTCTGAATTCATATGAGTAAATATCTTAAAATATCATTTAAATTTTTCATTTACATATATATATATTTTAAATATTTTATTTATTTGATAGAGAGAGATCACAAGTAGGCAGAGAGGCAGGCAGAGAGAGAGAGAGAGAGAGGAAGGAAGCAGTCCCCCTGCCTAGCAGTGAGCCCGATGTGGGACTCGATCCTAGGACCTCGAGATCATGACCTGAGCCGAAGGCAGAGGCTTAACCCACTGAGCAACCCAGGCGTCCCAATTTTTCATTTATATTTTAATGTATCAGAAATTTTACTCCATAGGAGGTTTGGGGTCATATATTGGGCATATATTTCTTGAATACTAAGTATTTAGTAGATCTATAAAAGTGGGTTTAGAGATTTGGGAATAAAAAGCACCAACGAAAATTTCTAAACATGAATTTCATGTACTTTATATTAATGTAATATATGTATCTTAAGAGGAATAAAAACTACATTTTGTGTAAGATATCTTAGAACTATGATGTCTTAACTTCTGGGTATACATGTGTCTGGTTTGCTGCAAATCCATTTCCTAACCAAGTGCATACTGGCACTGCTAATCCCAATTCTGTGTAGATAGGCACATTCTCCAATTCCAATTATTTTAAGCCTGAAACAAAACACAGAAGGAAAAATGAAAGGCAATAGATTGGTGAGCACTGTTTGTAAGAATTAGTGAGAAAAATTTTTTCTACTGTGAGTTTTTTTTTAATTTTTAAAAGATTTTATTTATTTATTTGACAGACAGAGATCACAAGTAGGCACAGGCAGTCAGAGAGAGGGGGGGAAGCAGGCTTCCTGCTAAGCAGAAAGCCCTATGCAGGGCTCGATCCCAGGACCCTGAGATCATGACCTGAGCTGAAGGCAGAGGCTTAACCCACTGAACCACCCAGGTGCCCTTTAAAAATTTTTTTTTTCTTAAAGATTTTTCTGCTGTGAGCTTTTATCTCACCCAACACTGCACTGTTTGAATACAAAGCAAAGTGAATTCATATGCTTTGATCTCAAATGTGGCTTTATAAACTTGAGAAATCTATAAGCTATATGATGGAGAAGTGCGGGATTTATTGCCAAATACATTTCATGTATGTGTTGTAAAATAGTGTAGGTCTTCACATCTTTGAACAGCAAGTAAAGTGGTGATAAATATACCTACTTCCCATAGTTGTTGTGCAGGTCAAATGAGATCATGATTATGAAGCACTGTTTGGAATACTGTAGGTATTAATACTCTGTACAGTAATATTTACATTACTACTTTTCCTCTGGGCTCATTTTATTTTCCACCACAAAGGAAACTTCCAGGAGAATGGTGCACATGGACTGTAACTCAGATCTTTCTGTGGTGGCAAAGGGCTCAGAGCCCCGGCTTTAGGTGTATAAATTATATACATAGGACTTACCAGCCACTGTATATGGTTCCATCTATCCACTTCCACGTCTGTCCTGGTTCTCGACTCAGTCCAATCCAATACTGAGAATGGTCAGAATATCTTTTCAGGAAATCCTTTAATAGAGTATATTTATAGGATGAATAGCGAATGCTTCATTTAGTTGCATTTTCTTTTGTCTCAGTATACTCTTTATAGAAATACAGACTTTTATATTTGGAAGTGATCATAGAGGGGACAGCATCCTTATCTGGTTCACAGTTTAGTTCATGGGTTGGGTTACTTCTCTAACAATTACCATAGTAAATTGCATTGAGTAGCTTTCTTTTCTATTTTCCAAAGAGTTTTTAAAAGACAGAAATGGCCTGTTCTTGATACCTTGCTCCTATTTGCCAGTAAATCCTAGGCTTGGTGTCTTTTAGGATGGGAGAATCTTAACAGTAAGATAGTTGGTTCATCCAAGTTTTTATATATCCTCATAATTTACTCTGATACATTATATTTTCTGATAGTATTACCACTAACCTTGCTTTTTTGTTTTGTTTGGATATGGTTAGTAATTGGTTTGCATAACTCTTCCTTTCATTTTCTAGCGTGTGTGTGTGTGTGTGTGTGTGTGTACACACACTTATGTATGTCTCTGTAAGTAGCACGTTACTGGACTTCGTTGTTTTTTTAAAAACCAGTCTGATAATTTTTGTCATTTAAGAAACAAATTAGAACATTCATGTTTTATCATGATCACTGTTGTATTTGGATTTATTAAGGTTGTGTTTTCTGACTACTAGTTTTTCTTTGTTCTTTTACCTTTTCTGAATTCTATTGGATTGACACTTTTTCTACATCTTTAATTTATTTGAACACCTTCATTTGTTAGGACATTTTTTACTCCTTGGTGCTTACCATTTATCTAAAAATAAATGCCTGTCTATACATATCTCAATATAGGTTGTCTAAACAATTATTTAAATAATTGCGAAGGCAATTATCCATTTCTTCAAAGCTTTCAAATTTATTGACATAAAATTATTTGAAGATTTTATGCTTTTAAATACCTACTATTTGTATTTATTAGGTGCATGTCTTTTTTCCTTTTCCGTGATCAATCCTGTCTATGCACAGAACCAGTTTTGCTTTTGTATATCCTCACTATTTTGTTGGACTCTTATGGTTATTCCCCAAATTATTTCAATTACTGTGTTTTTAGTTAAAACATTTTTTGTTTTGTTTTAATATTTATCATTTCTCATTTTTTCTCTGCTTTAGTTTTTCTCAATTTATTATTTTATAGAATGGACTATATGACTTCATTTATATTTTTCAGCCATCCAAATGTACTTATCTAAAAATCTTTGTCAGAATGGTCTACCAAATTAATATCAATTTGGGACAATCCCTCTTCTGTCCTTTCCTGGTAGAGTATATGGTCAGTAAATGTTAAATATATCCCTATGCTCCTTGAGGTCTTAACTCTTCTAGCCTCCTAACACTTCTGTTGTTCTATATCTCTATTATTTCAGGTTTGGGGAGGTTTGTACTGTGTGGTTGGTTTCTCCATTGATCTTTTTCTGTGCGAGAAGCTCCAGACCTTCTTGGTTATAGTGACTCATTTTAAGTCCTTTCCAGTATCTTTGACAACTGGTTTGCCATAACTTTCTGCTTATTATGTTTTTGAATATAGTTCCCCCAAAGGCAACTTTAGCTTGGTGTAAAATAGGTAGGTAATAATAGTTCATTAATGAGGGGTTTATTATGGCTTCATGGGTCTGAACTTTGTGGGAGGTGGTTTTGGGTTTTCCCTGGATTTTGGTGCTGTATTCCAACTTGAAAATGTAGAGCTGGGTAATATGTGGTTGAACTTCTTTGGACAATAGTTGGGGTCTTTCTGGTGGGTAGTAGTATATAAATTGCTCTATACAGGGCATAGGGAAAATGCCTACTATGCAACTTATTTCTAAATTCTTTTTACTCCCACTTGAAAAGTCAAGTAGGGCAGTCATCTCCTGATAATTTGTACTCTAAGGGTTGCTCTGACCTGATGTGAGCTCTTTCTATGATTAAGCTGATGTGGATAAAAAGGGCTTTGAGGCTGGGTGAGAGGGTCTTTTCTGGCTCTTTCCATTTCCAGTGCCTTCTCCACATCAGCTATGATCTCTGAAAATATAACTATAATTCAAAAGAATTGCCTTACTAAGTTGAGAGGCAAAGTGGGAGGTTTGGGGGGTAGGGAAGGAAAAGATGAAACAAGATGGGATCAGGAGGGATACAAACCATAAGAGACTCTTAATCTCACAAAACAAACTGAGGGTTGCCGGGGGAAGGGGGCTAGGGAGAGGGTGGCTG
The DNA here is from genome assembly GCA_004024625.1 of Mellivora capensis. NCBI lineage: Eukaryota > Metazoa > Chordata > Mammalia > Carnivora > Mustelidae > Mellivora > Mellivora capensis. The sequence goes on from PISX010025202.1 coordinate 4,922, forward strand.
GGTTATGGACACTGGGGAAGGTATGTGCTATGGTGAGTGTTGTGAAGTGTGTAAACCTGGCGATTCACAGACCTGTACCCCTGAGGCTAATAATACATTATATGTTAATAAAAAATAAAAAATAAAAAATAAAGAATTGCCTTACCAGTTCTTTTGTGGTGTTGAAGACGGCAAGAGTGGCTGAATGAGAGGCACAGAAGTTCTGGCTTGCTGCCCAGGTTCTTGTATTTTCAGAAAAATAGAAGCACTTTCCCAGGTAACCAATCCAGCCATTCGAGCATGGCATAGGTTCAGTGGAATATTTGTGTTTTTCAACTGAAAGTGATTAATAACACATTAACTACCTGAATGTCCTGCTCTGAGAAATAATAGAACTTAATTTAAAACAGTTATCTTCTCCACATCAACGAAATTCATCAAACTAGCTTTGGCCCTTTGATCTGAAGGTTTTGGACTTCATTAATCATTCTTTATTTTTCTCCAAATGAAGTCAGCTCCTAAATTTTTGTATTTATTTTTCTTGCTAAATTGAAAGAAATCCTTGGGAGATGGCACTCATGTATATGCTATTATGGCTCAGATTCAGGGGTGGGTGTCTTCTCAAGTGACACACTCACCTAGGAGAACATAGTCATTCTCATGATGTTATATCATGTTTATACAGATAATTACTAAAGTGATATGTCCAACCCAGGCCTCTCATCAGAAGTTTCCCATATACAACTACCTAATGGACACCCATTCATTGAATAACAAAGTATTTGTGAGTACACACTATGCTAAGCACTGTTGTATATGTTTATTAGAGACACAGTCCCTGCCATCACTGTTCTGAGTCTAGTGGGGCAGATAGATATTCAACAAATAATTATAAAATCAAGGAATGGTACAAGTGGAATAGCCACAGGTACTGAGAGAACATGAGTTGAGGGGAACTGGTCTAGTTCAAGGATGGGAATTGGAGTAGACATTTCAGCTGACACTTTAAGGATGCAGAGAGCTAGATCGCCAGATGAAGAATGAAGAAAGCATGTTCTCAGAAAAGAGGGAGTGAATGTGTAAAGGCCCTGGGGTGAGTGATCTTTTCACTTGAGAAAGGAAGATCAATCTCAGTGGAGTATAGAGAGAAAGAAGAAACATAACAAGAACCGAGGCCAGAAGAATGAACAGGAATGAGACATTGCCTATGTAAATGGTAAAGATTTTACAACTTATACTAAAAGGATTGTTCCAAACTAGAGACAGGTGATGATGTATGGGCTGGATGGATGGCATGTTGATTCATAAAAAAAATGTCAGAAGAAAATCAGATTTGGGAAAAAGACAAGTTTCCATTTGAAGTGTATGAAAACAACTAAGTGGGATATATCTGATCCAGTTCCACCTATGCTTCTACTAAGCTTAAACCATGTTTAAAGTCTAGCTTTTCATTATTTTTGTTTTAATTTTTAAAAAAGATTTTAAAAAATTATTTTATTTATTTATTTGAGAGTGAGCAAGAGAGAGAACACAGAAGACAAGAGCACAGAGAGAGGGAGAAGCGGACATCCCACTGAGCAGAGAGCCCGATGTGGGGCTCGATCCCAGGACCCTGAGATCATGACCTGAGCCAAAGGCAGCCACTTAACCAACTGAACCACTCAGGTGCCCCTAAATTTTTCTTTAAACTGTAATAAAATGTGCATCAGGATTTGATCTTTGTTTACATCTTTGGCTTTATTTTGGTCTTATTTTTCTGTAGGCACTTTGTTTTCCTATATCAAGCTTGTTGTAGTCCCTAATACATGTCATGTTACTTTTAGGTGATATATGGGCCTTTGTTCATGCTGACCTGTGTTCCCCAATGCCACAGCCCCACTCTAACTTGCAATAAAAAAGTCCATCCCTGTCCAACTGGAAAGTATCTACTTGTATTTCAATAATCTATTATGTTAAAGCTGATTTTCTCTACAAATTCCCTCTACTCTATCCCAGTGGGATTGATCATATTCTCTTTTCCATGCTTTTGGCTTCTCATAGACCATCAGATTTAATACATGCTAGTAATGACTATAAATTTTGCCTCTTCTTTCTCTATCCTAGCACCTGGAGATTATGTCATGTCTGTTTGCTGTATAAATAAACAAAATATATAACTGTCATATGTCTCTGAGAAAAATCTATGTAACCATTCTCAAGCATACCTAAGAGAAGAAAAATTTTTATTCTAGACCTGATTAGATCTTTGACCTATGTATTGCAGACTATTTTAACCTAAGCATTAATATCTATTATGTACGAAAAGTCTAGTTTTATGCCAAAGCCCAGAATCAATCATCTGATCTGGCATAGGAGTTCAGCATATTTATCTCTCCTCTCCTAGATTATGTTAAATAACCCTTATTTTTACTTAATAACTTTAGGAAATCAGAGTTTCAGCACTACAAGCAACACTAAAAATTATTCTGTCCACTCCTGTGCTGTATGGATAGAGAAGCTGAGATGTTAGACCCTAGAAGACTTATAACCAATGACAAAACCTCAAGATGGAATTCTGGCCCCACATTTCAGTATCACTGCAGGATAAATCATATTAACCTTTATAAACTGTCTAGAGTGTAATGTGATACAGTTTATAAAACAGTGTTTTGAATATGACTTGAATCAGAGAACAAAAATGAGGATTCTTAGGAATTCCATTGAATAAATTCCACTGAGGGAAAATTAGGAGCCCCTGGTAAGGATGGCCTGCACGGACTTCAGTAGGTGGCCTAGAAGAAACTCTTTCTAATAACAGGTTGAACATATTTTATTTCCTTTAACAAATTAATGGGTGCTTATTTCATATAAACCATAGGAAATAAGCTCATTTGTGAAGACACAACATTGTAGACGTGGTAAAGAACAATGAATAAAATTCAGAAGACCTAGACTCAGTTTGTAACTTTACTTAGCTGTGTTTAGTCAGCCACTACCTCCTTGTTCAAACAAGGTCCTTGTATATAACAAAAGACAGTAAGGGAGATAATACTTCATTACCTCTCTGGGTCACTCAAAAATGCAAATAAAATATTGTGTATTAAAATACAAAGCATAAAATGCTTTGTAAATATATAGCTTTATCAAAAAACCTTTTCCTCCAACTCTTCCTCCTTCTCTTCCAACTCCTCCTCCTCCTCTTCCAAGTCTTCCTCCTCCTCTTCCAACTCCTCTTCCTCCTCCACCTTTTCATCATCCTTCTTTTTCTCCAGTTGAGTGAGTTCCATGAGGGCAAGAACCATTGGTCAACACCTAACATTGCCCATTTCACATAATGATTTTTTCTCTATCTCCTTATCTATCTGTCCATCCATCCATTTATATATATACAGTTTACTTACATATTTATACAGTTCTATACATATGTAATTGTAGTCAAGTATATGTACATAATCACGTATATATATACAAGGCTTAATGCCTAGTTGATAGTATAAGCTTGATCATTATATCTATACTATATAAACTCATTTATACATACTTATGTGCACATTTATGTATACAAGTGTATATGATACATATGCACATTAATTTCTACAAATTACATATCCATGTATAATATATACACTTATAATACATATATTCATGTATAAACCATATACATATTTTTATATGCACATCTATATAAACATATTCTTGTGTATATATTTTCAAACATCTTATTAAAATTGCTTCAAGTTATTTTGAGCATACATGTGCATATTTTGCCATCATGAGGGGGAGATATATCATTCTAAACGTGCTTTTAGAGGCTAAGAGTAATCTATATTTTGTATAAAAATTATGGTCATTAGGATAGTAACAACTTTTTCTTGTCCAGTTCTCTATAGCTCACATGTATAGCTGTGAATTATGATTGGGGCTTGTAACTCTGACTGCATCATTGAAAGCTGCACAATCAGAGAGTGAGCAGATCTTTTGCACCTTTAACTCAGTTTCCCAGTCTTGTAAAAATAGTCATTAGCTAAAAGCAGCTCAAGAAAAGATACCAATATTTATGTAAAAGTATATGGTTTAGGGCAAGGTAGTCCATGTCTAGATAATGTTCCATAAACTGTTTGCTACCATATGGTTTATAAAAGAGTCTCCACAGGGAGATAAGGACCTTGTGGCACATTGTTAACTAACTGTGTCACCAAATATACTGTATAGTGATTTACATTTTTACCATGATCCCCTTACCTTGTAAGGACTATAGCTAATACTGGTTTCGAAGGAAGTTTCATATGTATTAAATTACTATTATCCTCACAATATGCAGTATAGATATTATCCTCATTTTATAGAAGAAACATACATTCATCCCATGTACAAAAATGTCTCAAATTACCCTTAATCTTGAGCTACAGGTGAAAGGCACACAGATGATGTAATATTTTGTAGTAGAATTAACATGAGAATAATATGAGAACATGAGAAGTGGGCAACTCACCTGCTAAAATTGTGGCCAGTGTAGTTATCAAAAGCATCAGGAAGAAGATGACAGTGGTGATAATTTTAGAGGTACAAAGGTGCTTTTTATCCCTTTTTGAGGGTCCTTGTGATTTTCTAGTAAGATTGAAAGTGATAACATCTCCTATAAAGAAATCAATCAGTTTTTAGTTAGTAAAATGTGAGTTTACAAGGTCAATATATACAAAATGATCACATTTCTATATGCTAGCAGTGATCAATACAAAAAGTATAAAATATACTATTTACAATAGCATAAAACATTGAATACTTATGGATAAATCTGACAGAAGACATGCCAAAACTTGTACACTGAAGACCAGAAAACATTGCTGAAATAAATTACAGACATAAATACATGGAGAAAGATACCATTTAAGTGAGTCAGAAGACACAATTTTGTGAAGATGTCAATTCAACTCGAATTAATTTATAGTTTCATCACAATTCCAAACAAAATTCCCAGCAGGCACTTTTTTTGGAAAGTAGAAATTGGCAAGCTGTTTCTAAGCATTTTAATGTATGTCAATTTTATCTAATAAAGCTGTTAAAATCATACAAAAAGGTTACCTTTTATCCACACAGTGTGGGTCTTTACAAGATACTTTGGAAAGATAGCTAAAAATAATATGACACAGAGAGAAGAAATGAAGAGAATGGAGATACCAACTCTCTCAGGAGGGTTAGCACTCAGAATTGGTAACAGGTGCCCATCAAATGTAAATTTATTTACTTTACAAATAGTGCATAAAGCCTGGCATACGCGTGCTTCTTACCTGAGACTGGGAATCTACTGAGTTTGTCAGTGTTGTGTTATCATCCATGCCTCCTTTTCAGCAAAGCAAAAATGCAGATTGGTTGTAAGGAAAGCACTGGATTCAAGATCCCTGCCCACTGTTGGATCTCCTGTCAGTAATATGAAGACAGTCTAAAATGAGGATATAGAGTTAAAGACTAAAAGGAGTTAAAGAGTTAAAGTCTAAAAGGAGAATACAGTGTTACAACATCCTAAACTGAGAATACCACATTAATATAAGAATTATGATGAATTACCTCAGAAGTCTGATCAATGACATAATTCCTGCCTTTTTTGCTACATTTCTGTCCAGAAATCATTCTATCTCACTAGCCACTGGAGGTGGTGGGAGACTCTGGCATGATTCTTCTGACTGTTGGGGTTGGCGGAAAGGAAGTGAGATCCAGTAGTTTATGAAGCCAACAAACTGAGTCCTCACACTATCACCCTGACCTACCAACGTTTTTAGTTAATTTTGGCCATTATGAATCCCAGTCACGAGCCAGTTCTAAAGGATTTGAGCATGATATAGCAATTTAGATTGCAGTGAAAGGAACATCAATTGTCTTTAATAGTAATAATAATAATAATAATAGGAACAATCATATCTCCTATTTGTTGTGTGCTTACTCTATGGTAGGCCTAGTTCTGAGCTTTTAACTTTTGTGATTCAATTTACACTCATAATCACATGAAATAGGAGCTAATTATTATCATTAATTTACAGATGAGGCAAATTCCTTAAAGTAACAGAGAGGTTAAAAAGCTTTTCCTTAAAGTAAGATAGCCAATATGTGGTCAAATTGAGATATTAGTTGGCTCTGATCATTTAACCACTCTGCTCTACCGTCCTGCTTCTGTCTGTCTGGGACCTTGCCGTGAGTGTTCTCATAAGCTGAGCTCCTACTTCCAGATATGGAAAGCAGACTTCAAGCTCAACAATAACAATAAAAGTATAGTGCCATTGGTATTATGCCAAGATCCCTGTAGTCATCTAGTATCATTTGATATAGGCTGTCATGTATTCATGACAAAAATGACAGCCTATATTTCAAAGTCCCTTCCATGAGAGACAAACAGAAAGTAATGGGTTGACATTTTTAAAAACTGGATTATAAGGTATACAGTTCTCCCTAATTTTGTATGTTGATGTTTTTAATATATGGATATTAATTCACATCTCCAAAAAACCAATTACTTCAGGAGCCATGAGTGAGAGAGAGAGAGAGAGAGAGAGCGAGCAAGCACAACAGAGACAGACAGAAACAGAGAGAGAAAGAAAGATTGGGAAGACCCCTGGCTAGACTATTTTATTCACCTTTATCTGAAGCAAAAATTACCCCCACACTCTAAATGCTATTCAAAAACCATAAATTTTGCTCATGTACCAGTTAGTTATTGCCATAGTAATGCATTTTACAAACCATACCCCAAACGCTGGCTCACTCACTAGTCTGTGGTGTGTTGGCTGAGTCGTCTGGGTTTCGGGTTGAGGCTCAGCCGCAAGCTGTGAGTCTGTGTTCTTGTCTCTTTGCTATCCTGGGGTCCAGGCTGAAGAGGCAGCAGCTACTCCAGAAGCTTTTCTCACACAGATGTCAGAGGTGCAAAAGACTAAGCCCATCAACTCAGCATATTTCAGGTCTCTGGTTGATCTCAAAGTCAGGGAGTGGGGAAGTACACTTTACAACTAGTAAGAGGAATTGCAGAGCAATATATATATATCTATATCTATAAGGAGTGAATCAAGGGCCAACACGTCACAAGCCACAACTTGTGTTCCTTCTTGAGGACTTCCAGTGAAATTTTGCGATTGGTCTTTTAAATTTATTTATTTATTTTTGGGATCCATCTCTTACATCTTATTTGTTTTGTTTTGCTTTTTAAATTAAGAACTTTACCTAAGACTGCTACTTTCTGCCTCTTCTTTTTTCCCCTTATGGTCAATAGCATCGTTATACTAAGTCAGGTCAATCTTTTTTCAAAATGAGTTCCATATAAACTTTTCTTATTTTTCCTATGTATTTTCGCTTTCCTTTTTCCTTCACTCCACTATTATGTTGGCTTCATAATGGTTCTGCTATATCTTCAAAAAGATGTGTTGCAGATACAGCACCATAATTCTGCCAGGATAAATTTGTATAGCGATGCAAAACTAATCCATACCAGTAGTCATGATTTAACAGATGAAAGGCTGTGTTTCAACCACTGTGTTTTATAAATGAGGAAAATGAATCAAACGTAAATGAGTAAATTACTCAAGGCACTCAGCTGATTGGTAAAGGCTTCTGGTTCTTTGTTTGCCAATTCATTTTCTCTCCAACATCTATGTCCAACTTTGTAGATAAACTTGCCTGGGATTTGAAAGCCTATTCTCACTTTCTTAAGACAGTCAAATCATAGACTGAGAACTAGTATTCAAATTGTTTAATTCTTTTACACACAAATAATATTGGTCACAATTAAACATCAAAATCTAATTTTTATATTTCTCTCCCACCCCAATTTTACTAAATATTTTAGTTGCTTATTAACTCTCGTCCAGACATTTGTGACAGCCTCTAGTTACTTCTCCTCCAGGCCAGTTTCTTCCTTCTCTTTCAGTCCAACATTCACATCACTGTCAAAAGCTTTTTTTCCCTAGATCACTAATCTATTCGTAAGTCTCACTGCTTAATTTTTGTCAGTTCTTCTCTATCATCTCCAAAATAAAAATTAAGCACCTTAGAATAACCCTAAGCAATTCAAATGTCGAATTACATTATCTGGGTCATCTCTTTTCCATCTTTTCTGTAGTGGACTTTGCATCATTTTCCAAACACACATTCTTTCACTCTGTTGCCTTAGCTCAGGCTCTTACCTTTATCTGATGTGCCCTCCTCCTCTTGTCTACTCAGCTCAAGAATTGCCTCTGTTGATACCAAATTTACAATCAAACAACCTACTCTCTCTCTCTCTTTTTAAAGATTTTATTTATTTATTTGACACAGAGAGATCACAAGTAGGCAGAGAGGCAGGCAGAGAGAGAGAGATGGGAGGAAGCAGGCTCCCTGCTGAGGAGAGATCCCATATGGGACTCGATCCCAGGGCCCCGAGATCATGACCTGAGCTGAAGGCACAGGCTTAACCCACTGAGCCACTCAGGCACCCCAACAACCTACTCTCCTAAATCTTTTGGCAGAGTTAGGAAACTTCCCATCAGTCTTTTGCTTCTATTTTGAGTTGTATGTAACTTATTATAGAACTTGCTATATTAAATTATATTTATTTGTTCATATCTATCTTTCCTAATGAACTATAAACTCCAAGATGGAAGGGACTCTTTTCATCTTTGTATCACCACACAGTCATTGACCCAAAATAAAGTGCTAAAACCAGAGTCTGATGAATGAATAAATAAAAGTTCTAGATCCCTCTTACAGAGTCCAGTTCAGCATAGCTGGACTCACCTATACTTTGTGAAAATGAATTTCTTTTGACAAATTACAAAACAAGCATTTGTTCCTCTCTATCCTGTTGGTTTCTGGTTTTATTTCATGCCACTTTCCGTAGCTCAGCTAAGTTACTGATGATATTTCCCCAGGAGCCTAAATAGTATGACTCTCATTAAAAGCAACATAAATCTAACACTAACATGATTTTCCTTTTCCCCTCTTGCCTGCAGTTTCTCACACGGGCACCTTCGTCTTCCATTAGCCTGTTGCTTGCTACCATCTTCCAAGTTGTATTTCTTATTTTATTTATTTATTTATTTATTTATTTATTTTTTATGAATATATAATGTATTTTTACCAAGTTGTGTTTCTTTATGAAGAGCCAGAAAATCATCTTTTGTTAAATAAAGAATAACCAGAAATACTTAATAATTGGCAGATCACAAGCTTAATTGTATCACTGAATTATCTCACAATATCCAATTATATGCATTTTGAAATTCTCCCTTAATTTTTTTTTTACTTTGAAATTGTTTGCTGAAATATTCTCTAAGATCATTCATTCAGCTCAGACTTTTGATAATGATCACTCTAAAAGAAAATAGGAAAATACTCTAAAACAACTTATTCTTTCTAGTTCTTTCCTTGCCTTGGGGGACCCCATACTCAGAAATTTTCTCTATAGTCCTTCCAGCTCTGTTTACATTACATCTAGTTCATTGATATTCTTGTAGGTATTCAATACCTACCAGGGACATTTTAGAGCACTGACCCCCTACAAAAACAAGATGACTAACCCTGGGAAACTATGCTAGTTCTCCAGCTTAACTCCACATATTTCTTGTCCTCTGTAGGAGCTAGGCCTGAAGCAACAATAAGACATGACCCATGTTTTCAGCCCTACTAGGGAATGGAAAGGGTTGAGACAATAACTAGCAGAGCTTGAAAAATTTCAAACCTAACCATGGGTCTGTGTCTATGAGAAAAAAAAAATACAGCAAAAACGTCACCTAATAAAAAAAAAGTACAAAAGCCAAATGCATGAGTGAGAAATGGGGAGACATAAGGAACTGCCCAAACTGGAAGTACCATGCAAGGCTAAAGCATAAACTGTAAATCTCTTTCATCCTTTTGATAATGTCATTCTCCCTTCTATTTATTCATATTCTAATCTGCCTTCAAAATAGCTATCCTTTTCAGTGTGTTGATAGAATTTATTTGGAATACCTCAAACATGCACTTATTACTAGTTATATTTTTATATGAGTAGCCTCCTTTCTTTGATGAAATAAATATTGTTTGAAAGAATCAGCATGTCAAATCTTTCAGGATAAAGTATTTTAGTACATGTCAATGGAAAGGAAAGACCAGAGTTCCTCAAATTCTTTTTCATTGCCCTCTTCCTCTTACAGTTAACCATAAACATACTAGTTGCTGAAGATGAGAAGTATATTAAAAATATTAGAAGAAGTAGTTTTGCTACTTCAATCACATCACTTTTCATATTTTCAAAAATAACCCCTGCTTTTCTCACCATGCTCAATCACTGCTATTTGAGATTTCCTTTTTGTTCATGGAAAAAAATATGCCATTTATTTTAATATTTCTAATTGATGAGATTAATTTCTTAATTCTACATGGGAATTTAATTGATTAGTGTTGGATATAAAAACTCTAGTCAAGACCAGAAATTTTTGAGTCCACACCACTTAATATTGTACTAGGTGCTGTCATTTTTTTTTAAAGGCAAAAGATACTACACTGAAAGATACATTATAAAGTAAGTTCTTGAACTTCAAGGGATTTATGAACTATTTTGCAAAAATCCAGAAGTGTGGGTGCATGTATGTGTATTTGTGTGTCTGTTTTTGTACTTTTCTGTGTCATCCTTTCACTAGACCCTCAGAGAACTTCACGTAAGAGATCTTTGTCAGTTGTTGGTAGCCTTAGCACCTGGACTTATCAATCATCCCTATGTGCCTTTATTTTAAAATTTGTCTCCTGTTTACCCTCTTTAGTGTCACGCCAAGGCCCTACTCCACTTTCCTTTGTTCCCATCAAGGTACATCCCATCAAATATTTATACGAGTAGACAAGTAGCTGTAGGATAACTTCCAGGTATTTGACTTGGATAACCAGAAGGATATGGTGTAGTGGATATTTATTCGTCATTATTTCAGATGTATGGCAACTGAGCCACTTTCCTCTGCTGAGGCTGTTCTTCGCCACATGAGTCCAGAAGGCAGGTAAGCCTTTCTCCATTGTAGAAACTAAAAAGACTTCCCTTTCCCAGCTTCCCCTGGAACTGAGGGTGCTGAGGAGCATGTGGGATATACCCAGTCAGAGGCGCCCCAGTAAGATCTTGAGTAGGGAGACATGTATGCTCAGAAGCACTGGATATGAGGAAGTCAGTCTGGGGTAGTGTATATGGACCACATCTTCTTTATCCATTCGTCCGTTGAAGGGCATCTTGGTGTCCTTCTTTCCACAGTTTGGTGACTGTGGCCATTGCTGCTTGAATATTGGGGTACAGATGGCCCTTCTTTTCACTACATCTGTATCTTTGGTAAATACCCAGTAGTGCAATTGCAGGGTCATAGGGAAGCTCTATTTTTAATTTCTTAAGGAATCTCAACACTGTTCTCCAAAGTGGCTGCACCAACTTGCATTCGCACCAACAGTGTAAGAGGGTTCCCCTTTCTCCACATCCTCTCCAACACACGTTGTTTCCTGTCTTGTTAATTTTGGCCATTCTAACTGGTGTAATTGGTATCTCAATGTGGTTTTGATTTGAATCTCCCTGATGGCTAGTGATGAACATTCTTTTATGTGTCTGTTAGCCATTTGTATGTCTTCATTGGAGAAGTGTTCATGTCTTCTGCCCATTTTTTTTGATGTGATTATCTGTTTTGTGTGTGTTGAGTTTGAGGAGTTCTTTATAGACCTCCAATATCAGCCCTTTGTCTGTAGTGTCATTTGTGAATATCTTCTCCCATTCCGTGGGTTGCCTCTTTGTTTTGTTGACTGTTTCCTTTGCTGTGCAGAAGCTTTTGATCTTGATGAAGTCCCAAAAGTTCATTTTCGCTTTTGTTTCCTTTGCCTTTGGTGACATATCTTGAAAGAAGTTGCTGTGGCCAGTCGAAAAGGTTACTGCCTATGTTCTCCTCTAGAATTCTGATGGATTCCTGCCTCACATTGAGGTCTCTTATGCATTTCAGATTTATCTTTGTGTATGGTATCTTTGTGTATGGAGTAAGAGAATGGTAGTGTTTCATTCTTCTACACGTAGCTGTCCAATTTTCCCAGCACCATTTATTGAAGAGACTGTCCTTTTTCAACTGTATATTTTTTCCTGCTTTGTCAAAATTTAGTTGACCATAAAGTTGAGGGTCCATATCTGGGCTTTCTACTCTGTTCCACTGGTCTATGTGTTTGTTCTTCTGCCAGTACTATGCTATCTTGGTGATCACAGCTTTGTAGTAAAACTTGAAATCAGGCAACATGATGCCCCCAGTTTTGTTTTTCTTTTTCAACATTTCCTTAGCAATTCGGGGTCTCTTCTGATTCCATACAAATTTTAGGATTGTTTGCTCTAGCTCTTTGATAAATGCCAGTGGAATTTTGATCAGAATGGCATTGAAAGTGTAGATTGCTCTAGGCAGTATAGACATTTTAACAATGTTTATTCTTCCAATCCATGAGCATGGAATGCTCTTCCATCTTTTAGTGTCTTCTGCAATTTCTTTCATGAGTGTTCTCTAGTTCCTTGAGTACAGATCCTTTACCTCTTTGGTTAGGTTTATTCCCAGGTATCTTACAATTCTTGGGGCTATACTAAATGGAATCAATTCTCTAATTCCTCTTTCTGTATTTTAATTGTATAAGAAAGCAACTGATTTCTGTACATTGATTTTGTATCCTGCCACATTACTGAATTGCTGTGTGAGTTCTAGTAGTTTGGAAGTGGAGTATTTTGGGTTTTCCATATAAAGCATCGTGTCATCTGTGAAGAGAGAGAGTTTGACTTCCTCAGTGACAATTTGAATACTTTTTTTTTCCTCTTTGTTGTCTGATTGCTATTGCTAGGACTTCTAACCTATGTTGAATAAGAGTGGTGAGACAAGGTGCATCCTTGTCGTGTTCCTGATCTCAAAGGGAAGGCTATCAGCTTTTCCCCCATTGAGGATGATATTTGCTGTGGGTTTTTCATAGATTTTATGATGTTGAGGAATGTTCCTGCTATCCCTATACTTTGAAGCGTTTTAATTGGAAACGGATGCTTTATCTTTTCAAATGCTTTTTCTGCATCAATTGAGAAGACCATGTGGTTCTTCCCTCTTCTTTTATTGATTTGTTCTATCACATTGATTGATTTGCGAATGTTGAACCACACTTGCAACCCAGGGATAAATCCCACCTGGTCTTGGTGGATAATCTTTTAAATGTACTGTTGGATCCTATTAGCTAGGATCTTGTTGAGAAACTTAGCTTCCATATTCATCAGGGATATTGGTCTGAAATTCTCCTTTTTGGTGGGGTCTTTGCCTGGTTTGGGGATCAGGGTAATGTTGGCTTTATAAAAAGAGTCTGGAAGTTTTCCTTCTGCTTCAATATTTTGAAACAGCTTCAGAAGAATAAGTATTATTTCTTCTTTGAAAGTTTGGTAGAATTCCCCAAGAAATCTGTCAGGTTCTGGGTTCTTGTGTTTTGGGAGGTTTTTGATCACTGCTTCAATCTTGTTACTAGATATTGTTCTATTCAGGTCGTCAATTTCTTCCTGATTCAGTTTTGGAAGTTTATAAATTTCCAGGAATGCATCCATTTCATCTAGGTTGCTTAACTTATTGGCATATAACTGATGATAATAATTTCTCATGATTGTTTCTACTTCCTTGGTGTTAGTTGTGATCTCTCCCTTTTCATTCATAATTTTATTAATTTGGGTCTTCTCTCTTTTCTTTTGGATTAGTTTGGCCAATGGTTTATCAATCTTATTGATTCTTTCAAAAAACCAGCTTCTAGTTTTGTTGATGTGTTCTACTGTATCTCTAGTTTCTATCTCATTGATCTCTGCTCTAATCTTGATTATTTCCCTTCTTGTGTGTGAGGTTGGCTTAATTTGTTGATTCTCCAGTTCTTCAAGGTGTAAAGATAGCTGTTGTATTCTGGATTTTTAAAATTTTTTTGAGGGAGTTTTGGATGGCTATGTATTTCCCCCTTAGACTGCCTCTGATGTATCCTATAGGTTTTGGACCAAAGTGTCTCATTCTCATTGGTTTCCAAGAATTGTTTAAGTTCTTCTTTGATTTCCTGGTTGATCCAAACATTCTTAAGCAAGGTGGTCTTTAGCTTCCAGGTGTTTGAATTCCTTCCAAACTTTTTTGTGGTTGAGTTCCAGTTTCAAAGCACTGTGATCTGAGAATATGCAGGGAATAATCTCAGTCTTTTGGTATCAGCTGAGTCCTGATTTGTGACCCAGTATGTGGTCTATTCTGGAGAAAGTTCCATGTGCACTCAAGAAGAATGAGTATTCTGTTGTTTTAGGGTGGAAGTTCTGTATATATATGAGGTCCATCTGGTCCCATGTGTCGTTCAATGTCCTTATTTCTTTATTGATATTCTGCATAGTTGATATTTGAACAACTTGTTAAAATTATATGGGTTCAAAAAAAATTTTTTAAAATTGTATGGGTTCACTTATATGTGGATTTTTTGGATAATTGATATAGTACAATACTATAAATGTGTTTTCTCTTATGATCTTCTTAATAACATTTTTCTTTTCTCTAGCTTGCTTCATTGTGAGAATACAGTATATTATACATCTACTCTTTATGTTTATCAGTAAGGCTCCTGGTCAACAGCTGGCTAGTAGTAGTTGAGTTTGAGAGGAGTCAAATGTAAACTGGATTTTTGACTGTGCAGTGGGTCAATACCCTTTACCCACATTATTGTCCAAGGGTCAACTGTACATACAATTAATGTATGGAGTAAGAATACATATAAAGGACGAACAAAATTTTTATATAGGGATATCATATTAGTCATGTTATTTTATAATTGACTCTTTTTTCAAAAACTTTGCTTCATTCTTTAAAGAATATTCTTCATACACTTTCCCTAATATATTGCAAAGACTTATTCTTTTGTCCATTTTTCTTCATTCTCCCTGTTTTGTTAGGCAATGTGGTTTCCTTCTTTCTTGTGGAACCTGGGTCCCAGACCAAAGCTCACCTCCACTCAGCAACAATTCAATTCAGTTCAGTTATTTGTAAAAATTGAGTCATTCTCTATAAATAAATTGAGCCAACTGCTAAGAAGAGCAAATATCTTATTATTACATTTGTATTTGTGAGTGCTGTGGATTTTTTTCAAAATAATAGCATATAATGAAAGTTTAATCCTCACTGAGAAAAGTCAATTACCACTTTGCAATATAACAATATAACCTCTTCATTTTGATAGAATATTTGTAATTTTGTGTCTTTAACAAAAGTTATATATTTACTTATTAATGTAGAATTAATTATTTGTATATATGAAATTTTCCTAATTTTAACTTTTACTTCAAGAATCAACATATACATAAATAAATGTCTCATGTGCAATTTTATAAAGGTAAGATCTACTGCACTGCATTTCAAACTTCGATATAGAATGTGAAATAATTAATTTTTTCTTTTAGCCTCAAATTTATATTTATGAGTACTAATTTTTCTTTCCTTTAACTCAGTGTTAATACATTTGATATGTGGAGGGCTATTTGCTAATTCACCTCCACTAGATTGCTTGATTGATATAGTTGAAAACAGACAAACACTAGTTTAATTTTTATTTATTTGTTTTTAAAAAGATTGTATTTATTTATTTATCTATTGGGGGGGGGGAGTGAGCGTGAGCCTGCAAGCAGGGGGAGGGGCAGTGAGAGAGGGAGAAAATCCCAAACAGACTCCACATTGAGCACAAGCCCTACAAGGGACTTGATTTCATGACCCTGAGATCATGACCTGGGCCAAAAGCAGGAGTCCAACCCTTAACTGACTGAGACAGCCAGGAGCCTCTCATTTTTATTTTTAATGTGTTTATTTTCTCATTACAAAAGTACATGAGCTATTACCTCTTTAGTACAGGTGCTGTGCGTTCCTTTCTTGATGACATTGATCTCTGGGTAATCTAGGATCCAATTTTCTATTTTTGTGATTGGAGATGCAAGAATGGGGCATGTGAGTTCTGAATCATTGTGAGAGGAGAGGTGGTGTCTATACATGGAGTTTGTGTCAGCTGGCATTATTCTACCAGATCATACAGACATATGAGTTCTTCATGGAAAATAATCAGCACTTTTGCCCTTCTTGCTATTTCCATCACCTTGAGCTTCTTCATACCTTGACTCTGGGCTAACCCTATAGCAGATGAATGTCTTTTCCTTTCCCAGAACCTGTTTTCACCAGTATCTTGGTGTCCCCAGATTCAGGCACTGATGTGCATCTTGGAGGGACAGGGTAGGGTTAAGACTCTGCTCTGGTGGGACCTTCATTTACTGTTGCAGTTTTCCTTTGTTATCCCATTTCTATTTTTTCCTGAGGGGAGCAGATCTTAGCCATGGATCATAAATTATCACCTTCTCTAAAATAATTGCTCTTCTAATCCAGACCTAGGCAAATATCACAGCCCCCTCCTTTTGGAATAATTATGGTTATTTCTTTTTTAATTAACAGAAAAGTGAGAGGCCCAGTTGGATTGCAGGTTTACATTGAGAAGTGGTCAATATTATTAGAAGAGTAAGATGGTCCAGATGATGACAAGGTTTCCAAAAACAGTGAAAAGATTCTCACACCTGTACTTTTTTCTTTTTTCTTTCTTTCTTTCTTTTTTTTTTTTTTCCTTTTGTGAGTTTTGTTTTATTTCTTCCATCTTCCTCTTTTCCAAAAAGGAAGAAAGTTTGAGGTAAAAGTGTGGCATGTAACCCAAAACCTAACAAAAATTTGTCAAAATTTCAGAAAAATATAAATTGTTTTCTCATACATAGTTGATCCTCACAAAACTGTGTTTTATAGGTAGAACATTAAAAAAAATTTTTTTTAAATTTATTTGTTAGAGAGCGAGCGAGCGAACACAGGCCGATAGAGTGGCAGGCAGAGGAAGAGGGAAAGGTAGAACATTTTTTATGATATACATTTTATAGATCAGGAATCAAAAGATTAAGCTACTCGGTATGACACAGGTAAACATATGTTGTCTGATTTCAAAACTCATATTTTCTTCCTATTGCATTTCACTTCAAAAGCCAAATTTCCTTTTGAATATTTTATATTTCCTTGGGGGAAAAAAGACTCTGATTCGAAAGGTAAAACCTGGTGACCTATGGATGGGATTCAGTCCTTATACTTCCTTTGTTTGCATAAACAATGTTTCAGAAAAACATTGTGCCATATTAGATGACACTTGAATGTCATGAGCTGTTACACAAAAAATAAGGTTTCCCAAAATACAGGAATATATCATCATTGGGTCTATAATCATTTTTAGCAATAACCTCTGTGGGAGCTGAGGATAAGAATGGAAGATGACAGGGTTCTCAATCCTGAATACATTAGAAACACTTTGATTTTAAAGCACACAAGCCTGGGTCCCACTTGTAACCAACTCCATTGTAATCTTTGAATGGAGGCTCAACCATAGTAAATTCTATGTGCAGGTACTGACATGGGGTATGTGGTGGGGTACATGCTCTTTGGTTTACCACTAAACCAGTCCTCACTTAACCTTCCACACTCACATGACCTCTTGACCTTTGTAGAAGTTTGAGTTGTCAATTCTGTATTATCACATTCTCAACTCATAACTCATCTGGCAATTTGAACTTCTGTGTTCAATAATCAAAACTTACTTGTTAAAAAAAAACTTACTTGTTTTAATTTTACTTGTTCTCAGAAAATTATGTCATTCTCTTTCTTTTTTTTTTTTTAAGATTTTATTTATTTATTTGTCAGAGAGAGAGAGAGAGAGCACAGGCAGCCGGAGGCAGAGGGAGAAGCAGACTCCCTGCTGAGCAAGGAGCCCAATGTGGGACTCGATCCCGGGACACTGGGATCATGACCTGAGCCGAAGGCAGCCGCTTAACCAACTGAGCCACCCAGGCATCCTGTGTCATTCTCTTTCAAATGAGGGTTATCAAATTAGAAATAATCAACGCATAGTTTAAGAGTCTAAGAATGACAATACATGAACTTTTTTAATGATAATCCTCTTTATAATACAAGCTGCAGAGAAGTATTTTCTGTTTATTTTTTGTTTTTGTGGATGATTGCTAATATGAAACCTGGTTGTATCTTGCTTCCAGAATGTACCTATTACACTGAAATCTCAGGAGAATGCTATCTTATTTTTATGATATTTTTTATTTTATACTTTCTACCTCCCATGAAATTCTTCCAGAACGCCAAGATCTGTACTGTATGATCACTACATCCTACTCCTTTCCAAATTATTTTGGAAAACCAGGTTCATTTTATGTTGATGTCAGGAAAGCAAGTCATTGTAAAGATAAATAGTTTTATTCCACTTTATTTTGGAATATTGATGGGCTTTGCGATATGCAGTCTTCGGATGCTGATGCTATGGGATGAGACCTTTGTGGTGTAGCTCATATTCAATCATTCTCTGAATTAGAGGGTGGGTAATATAAAGCTAACGTGCAGATTTGAAGGGAGGGCTTTTCAGACTGAGGACTCTGGTGAGAAGGTAAGTCTACTCTTGACCGAATGGTCCTTTATGAAAGGAGAAGCTGTCTCTCTCAGCATTTCCCTTTTCGCCCCCGTGAGAACAGGGACTTTCCAGAGAAACTGGCAGTTTCTGTCTTCCATGCAAGAAGTGAATTAGAAGTTTATGCTTTTTAATGTTTATGTAATTTTTAATACTCAGCTACAGAAATTAGAAATCCATCCTTTAAAAAATCTTATTTTATTTTTTCAGTTTAATATTCAGCTACAGAAATTAGAAATCCATCCTTGAAAAAAATCTCATTTTATTTTTTCAGTGTTCCAAGATTCATTGTTTATGCACCACACTCAGTGCTCCATGCAATATGTGCCCTCCATAATTCCCACCACCAGGCCCTCCCAGCATCTCACCCCCTTACTCTCCAAAACCCTCCGTTTGAGAAATCCATCCTTTTAAACATCCCATCCCATCCTATCATTTCCTCTCATTTTGAGTCCACTCTCTGGTTTAATAGAAATAAGGACATTTGGTTCAGGGATCCTTACGTTCTTGCTACCCTGTCTTATAGCTTCAGGATTAGGTAATTGAATCAGTCCAAAGGACATTATTTTATTTCTTGAATAAAAAGGAACCGGTTATAACCAATACGCCAGTGTAATTTGTAAATTTGGAGGAAGGTTCTTTATTTTATTATACATAAGATGGACACAGAGTTGTTTCTCAATTGTGTGCTATGATCTGAATGTTTGCAGTCCCCAAGATTTGTATGTTGAAATCTTAACACGGAGTGTAATGGTATCAGCCAGTGGAGGCTTTGGGAGTTGATTAGTTCTTGAGGGTGAGGCCCTCATGAATGAAATTAGTGCCTTATAAAAGAGACCCCATACAGCTCCTGGCCCTTTCTACCATGTGAGGCTACAAATGGAGGTCCACAGCCTGGAAAAGGCTCCTCACTCACCAATGCTGGCATCCTGACCTGGACTTCTTCCATCCTCCAGAACTATGAGAAATAAATTTCATTCAGACTGTGATATTTTGTTAACAGCAGTCCTAACTGACTAAGACACTGTGTCCTGAGAATCTTCTGTGTTCCAGAGAGATGTTTCAAGACAACCATGGGCAATGAATGAGGAGGAGGAGAAGCCACACCTAAGACATCTTGCAATCTATACCCACTCAAATCAAAGCACTTTTGTTTTTTATGCGTTATACCTATTGGTATTCCCTGTGGGTTTTTGTCTCTAAACAGGATTCCATTACTTAAAATGTTTGAATATCACTGAATCAGAGGGAAATTCTAGAGGCACTAGAGGTGAAAAAAAATTGATCAAGTAGAATTTCAATTGAATTATCTACATTCTTATATCAGGCAGGGTCTAAGCAAGGGATTGGAATCCACAATAAGTTGAACTGGGAAAATTTAATAAAAATATTAATAGAGGATTAAAATTATAGGTTGTTGATTAAAAGGAGGTAAATAAAATTCTAAAGAATACAATATCAGACCCAGAAGCAGTCATCCACTAGTGCTTGGGCTGGGAGAGAAGACAGAAAGAAGAGCCTCCGTCCAATGCCACACTGCGGATTGAAATCCTGACCTCAGCAGAGGGACAGCAGCATGGCTCATCAGATGACTGGAACACTTGAAAAGGTGCCAAGTCAGCAGGAATCTGCAGATCTGCTGGGTAAAGTGTCCACAGGAAGGTGCTACCATCAGGAGTTCACTCCAGAGCCACCAGAGCACATAGGAGGGGAAGTCCACCATCAGGGTTGCCCTGCTGGCACCACTCAATTTTAAAGGCATCTGAAATGGTGTCATCAAAAGTTTCCCAGGGACAGGTGCTCCGTGCAGCTGGCCTTTGGGTACTTAAGAAAACCCAACTGTGTAACAGCCTGGTGAACCAAGTACACTGGAACCAGGAAGAGAAACTCCTTTGTCTTATAGAGTTCTTCCAGTACCCTCAACTGACAAAACTTAACTCTGCGCCATCTGGCATGGCAGAAAAATTTATAGTCCATCTCCAGGACAACAGAGCAGGTAGTGAATGATGGGTCTGGGGTGAAGTGGCAATCGATTGCCAGGCCAATTATTCATGTGAACTCTTGTGAACTAGGACTCTTCTGATAGAAACTTGAGATAAAACTGAATCCTTTGAGCTCATAGGGTTGCCGCCTAGACCCCAAAGAAAGGAGAGTTAGAGACTTGACTGGTGTTTTCAAGCCCCTTGAGAATGAAAATTTTGACTTCATTCACTCATTTATTAATTCATTCATTCAAATGACTACTCTGCTCATAGAGTTGGGGTTAGTGGCACAGGAGAGGCAGAATATGTAGTTCCTCGAGGGACAGAAAGTGATACAGGTAAAATAAGACTCTTGGTCTTCAGTAGCCTACTCTCAAATTATTCTGGAAGATATTTTGGTGTGAATGCAAATCCAGACATCTACTAAGAGAAGAAATATCCTGGAGTTGTCTCGAACACAATAAATAAAACAAAAATATATTTATTTCTACCAAAATTTATTTTAAAAGCTTTTGAGTTGATTTATAAGAATACATACACTTAAAGAAATATTCACTCATTATCAGGAGTTAAAGAAAGGTATGCAACTTAATATACTGCTGTAAAACAAGGCAAAACCTGTGATTTTTCTTTTTTTAAAAAATATTTTATTTATTTATTTGACAGAGATCACAAGTAG
>PISX010025203.1:0-26583 GCA_004024625.1 Mellivora capensis
TTCTTTCTTTCTTTCTTTCTTTCTTCTTTTTTCTTATTTTGAAATCTTGCTTTTTTCTTAATGTAGGTGTTTATCATTATAAATTTTTTTTCTTAGAACTGTTTTTGTTGTACCCAATAAGTTTTGGTCTGTTGTGTTTCCACTTACATTTATTTCAATATATTTTTTGCTGTCTTTGAAAAAAAATGTTTGACTCATTGGTTGTCCAGGAGTATGTTGTTTAGTTTCCACATATTTGCTATTTTTCCACTTTTCCTCCTTTTATTGATTTCTGGTTTCATACCATTTTTATCAGAATAGATACTTGGTATAATTTGTCTTACTGTATTTCCTAAGACCTGTTTTATGACAAACATCATCTGTCCTTGAGGATGTACCATGTGTGTCTGAGAAGAATGTGTATTCTGCTTTTGGAATGGTCTGTTATGTCCATTGTTCCTTTACTGATTTTCTGTCTGGGTAATCTACCTATTGTTAAAAGTAGAGTATTGAAATCCTCTCTATTATTAGTGTTCTTTTGTCATTTACTCCCTTCAGATATGTTAGTATTTGCTTTATATATTTAGGTGCTTCATTGTTGGGTACATCAATATTTTTAATTATTACATCCTTTTGATGAATTGACTGACTTCTTTATCATTGTATATTAGTGTGCTATGTTTCTTGTTACAGCTTTTTTTTTTTTTTTTACTTGAAGTCTAGTTTGTCTGATATAGGTATAGCTACCCCGTTTTCCTTTGGTTTCCATTTCCATGGAATGTCTTTTTCTATCCCTTCACTTTAAGTCTATGTGTGTCCTTAAAGCTGAAATAAGTCTTTGTAAGCAACATATGATTGGTCTTCTTCTCTGATCCATTCAGCCATTCCCTGTCTTTTGATTGGAGAGTTTTTTACATTTACATTTAAAGTAATTACTGATAGGTAAGGATTTACTAATGCCATTTGTTAATAGTTTTCTGGATTTTTTTAAATTCCTTTATTCCTTTCTTCCTGTCTCCCTTTGTAAATTGATGATTTTCCATAGTGGTATGTTTTGATTCTCTTCTTTGTATTTTGTATATCTATTCTAGGTTTTTGCTTTGTGGTTACCATCAGATTTACATAAAATATCTTATGATGTAACAGTCTCTTTTAAGTTGATAGCAACTTACCTTTGATCACATATAAAATCTCTACCCTTTTACTTCTATTTTGCGTTTTTGCTATTAAAAAAAAATTTTCGTTACTTGATATGGTATAATCTTTTATATTTTGTACTCTTTAACAAAGTATTATAGCTATATTGTCCATAATACTCAACTTTATAATAGTTAGTAATTAATAGACTGTCACATAATAGTATAGTATTAGTGTATTCTGAATTTGACTATATTTTCACATGTTTTCAAGTTACTAAGTCCTGTATTCCACATTTTGTGGGAAATAAAATGTGCTTCCCTTATCTTATGAAGTGTGAATGTGAATATCAGGAGGATTATAGGAAGATCTTTTCTAGACCAATTTTTTCTTTTGATTTATTATTTACTCATATTTCACATCATTTTAGCTGTATTCTTTTGTTACTCCACAGATCATAGAGCATAGTCTTTCCCGTAGTCTTCCATTTGTGTGTAGGTTTTAAAAAAGATGTAGTACAATGGAAAAGGGGCTGTGTTGCTGCACTTAAAAACAGACTTTTAGTTAAGGCTACCACTAATAACATCTTACTAAAAGTTTTCTGTAGTCATATAGAACAGTCTCTGTTTTACAGTCATGTTGGTAATTCTCTCCTTTTTGTTTTTTCTTTACTTTGAAAACTCTCTTTTGGGGTACTTGGTGGCTCAGTTGGTTAAGCGTCCAACTCTTGGTTTTGGCTAGATCATTATCTCAGGGTTGTGGGATTGAGCCCTGTGATGGGCTCTGTGCTCAGCGTGAAGTATTGTTGTATTTGTCATTCATTCTTTCTTTCAGAAATACTTCATGAGTGTCTGAAATGTTGCAGGAATCTTGGTGATGTCCTAGATACTGAGGATATAAAGGAAAAGTCCCTATCCTCATGGGCCTTATATTTCTCATATATTTAGAAGAGGGGTATTTTTTTTTGTAAAATACAAGATTTTTATTTTTTTCCTCTGTGAAGAAATATAGAATATTGAACTTATTTCTGTGGGATTCTATCTAGTTAGTAAATCTTACAGACATCAGCTAAAAGTTGATCTAACAGTTGAGACAACATCGTATTTAACATGAAAACAATAAGAACAGCTGTAGGACCCACTATAAACAGTACATTGTTTGCACGAGTATGAGAAAAGAAAGAAATGGTGTGTGTGTGTTGGGGGGGGGTAATTAATTGTGGAGGCTTTTCTCTTTGAGATTTACCTTTTAATATATTTCTTTTAAAGACATATCATTTTTAAAGATAACAAATGGAGATTTCAAAGCAAGGCATTAAGGTAGAACTGAGAGCTAGGAATTGCCTGATAATGAATTGGAACCAGACCTAAAGCCAAAAAAGCCAAAAAAAGATAGAAGCACAGTTTTCATGACTAATATCATTCCTCCCACATACCAGTGCTACAGATACATTAGATTGGAATTTCAAAATTACTAACTTCCCAAATGTGCTAACTTCCCAAATGATCCTAGAATGTCTTCATTCCAGTTTATAATATAAAAGGACAGTTTATTAATAAGAAGCCAGAGAATATGATTCTCTTGACTCTTTGGCAGTAAAACTGTTTTCTCTCACATAAGTCAGATGACAGCTTCTTCATTAGCAGCCAGGAAATCAATATTTAAAACCCTTTAATTATCAGGCTCATGAGCATGCTACCACTCTTTTATGATATCATGGTTTGTAACCATGGAAATAAGGTACACATATTTTAGTCTCCACTGCAAGAACCATTAGTTACTGGGCAAATGATCACATTTGGACCATTGTTAAAGATGGAAAAGTAAATCCTCATGCTTTTGCTGAAGAAATACTGAGTGCAAAAGAGAAAAAGAAAACAAAGAAGAAAACTCTATTGCCTGTGAAAATAGTAATCAGCCATACTTCTAGATCATAATCTATTAAATACTTTTGCAAAAAGGAATGAAAGATAAATAAAGCTGAGGAAGAGCAAACATACACCCCTGTAGATAAAAGTCAGTGTGCAAAATTGTCCAAGAGGTGAGGGAGCAATTTGAGCTAATGATTCCTTCCTTGTAATAATAATATCTAAATGTGCATACATTTTGGTCTTTGTTAATAAGTTTACTAAGATAAATCAGAAACACGAAAAATAAATCAGTGTTCATATAAGCCATAGTACATGTTGCCCTTTTAAACAAAGTAGGCAGATCAGGTTTTGAAAACACACACACACACACACACACACACACACACACAACTGTGAGAATTGGAGTTTTAGCATGATTAGATAGTGAATAAATGAAATTGCAATTAGCTCTGTGGTGGTAGACACTGAGATAGGTGAGCTGAGAAGCAAATATTCACTCTCTAGAAAGACTGTGGTTATGAGGGTTCCCTGTAAACAAAACAGCCTTCTGCTGGTTAATGGAAGGCCATATCCCCAAGGTGGAATGTTAGTGAAAATGATTAACCTTTCTTAAACCAAAACTTTATGTCTCATGAAATTGAGCTCCAGTTGCTCACAAGAATAACCTACTGATTAATACACTCACTCCCTGGAATAGAGCCTTTGGATTCAGTTCTTATAAAACAGCAAGAGATCTATGCATCCTAATTTTGGGGTCACCATTCTTGGATTGGGTCAGTAGGCCTTTGTCTACTGCTTTATCCAGTGCATCTGATGTTAGGTTCCAAATTTCAGTTTTTAACTACTTCCAAATTTCTGTAGTTTCCTAATATTAGGACCCCTTCCATTAGAAAAGGAAAAAAAAATCCATGAACAATATAATTTTGACAATCGAATATGGAAATAAATCTGTTTTGTTTTCTAATTAATCCTTTCATTTCATTTATCTATGATGATCCATATTCCTAAATAAATCTCATTATCTCCGGTTCTCAATATTGATCTCATATTCTTCCCCTTTGACTTTTTGTTTTCTCTGATGGATGTGATAAATTTCCACAGACTTGCTGGCTTAAAACAACAGAATTTATTCTTTCACAGTTTTGAAGGTCACAAGTCTGAAATCATTTTCATTAGGCTAAACTCAATTTGTCAGGAGGGCAACACTCCTTCCATGGACTCCAGGGAAAAATCCATTTCTTGCCTCTCCCAGTTTATGGTAATTGCTAGCATTCCTTGGCTAATAGCTGCATCACTTCAATCTCTGCCTCTGTAGTAATATACCCTTCTCCACAGTGTCTATTAAATCTCCCTCTCCCACCAAGGAACTATGTGATGACATTTAGGGCCCACACAGATAATATGGGGTTATCTGCTCGTTTAGAGATCCTTAACTTAATCACATCTGCAAAGACCTTTTTCTTTGTTCCCCTCCCCCCCCCAAATAATGTAACATTGTAAGGAATATCTCTGGTGCCACCATTCAACTCACTATAGACCCCATAGATCTAAATGTTTGTTCATTGTTCAAATATCAGGCATATAGATGGTCTTTTTCTCTGGTTTAGATCTGTTATGTGTGATTAATTATATTCTCTAAATTTGGTTCAGTAGGGTCTTCTATTTATTCATAGAAGAGCTTATGTGTATTTAAAAAGCAGTCCTTCCCACCCTTAACTCCCTGGGAAGGTAGACTCAGAGATTTAGATTTCTTCCATCAGCCATCATTCATTCATTTGTTTGTTTATTCGTTTGTTTATTTGTCAGAGAGAGAGAGTGTGAGCCCTTGCAAGCAGGTAGAGAAGCAGGCAGAGGGAGAAGCAGGGAGCCCTATGCAGGACTCATTCCCAGGACCCTGGGATCATGACCTGAGTTGAAGGCAGATGCTTAACCAACTGAGCTACCCAGGCATCCCGATCAGCCAGTGTTTAAACCAGACTTCTTTTGCGCTTAGTGTGGACATGCTTGACTCCCTATTACTTTGTAACCTGTATTTTAAGTCTTTACTTGGATTTCTGACTCCACAAATGGTCATGCTGCCTACCTAAAATAACTACTGTTATAAAACACACTGTATAAAGCCTTGTGTGTTCTCATTGATTTTCTTGGCCTTTTTCAACTCTGTCAAAATTATATGTTGCTGCTTCCTGTAGTTGTATTTTCGTTGTCTAAAAGGAATTTTACAATAGATCGTATCATCGCTTTCCTATTTAAATCTTTAAGAGATTGACTCTTAAAGAGTTTTTGGACCCAGTTTGCTTTTGTGGAAATTATAGGTTATAGATCCAGTATCTTTTGGATATCCAATATCTTTTATATATTCTTTTTAATAGGCATTGAGTTGACCTCTAAGACATTAAGCCTTTCAATCATACCCCTTCCTGTTTTTGTCCTCTGATAATCTACTTTGTTCTCTTATCTTTCTGAAGTTAAACTGTATCCTGAGATTAGTTCTTTATTCACATAAAGTAATAATCATGTAGCTAAATATCCTAATCAAACTATTGGGCTTAGATTGATATAATTAGCATCAGAGAGGCATCTGTTAAGAATGAAAATTTTCAGGGGCACCTGGGTGGCTCAGTTGGTTAACCATCTGACTCTTGGTTTTGGCTCAGGTCATGATCTCATGCGTTGTGAGATCAAGCTCCATACTTAGCCAGGCGTTTAGTTGAAGATTCCTTCCCTCTGCTCCTTTCCCAGCTTATACTCTGTCTCTCTCTCTCAAATAGATAAGTAAATCTTTTTTAAAAAAAGAGAGAGAGAGAGAGAGAATGAAAATGTTCATATCTATTAAATTAGGTTTACTGAGTTAGAACATGAAATGTAGTGATTTGTACTTAACGCTAAAGTTTGAAAAGTACTTCCCTAACTAAATCAATTCTGATGTAATATCTAAATGTATAATTTATTAGCTTAGTAATGGTATTTTTATTTAAATTTATAATAATTTCACTCAGGTTTTTTCTCTATCTCAGCCAATTGGTAGTTACCAATTACGCCAGTCTTTTAAGTCATTTCTCTTACTCTGAAGAAGGAAGAAAAGAATGGGATAGAGAGATTAGTTATTTCCTTCCTACACTCCAGGAGTTAGGAGAAAAATGATTTTGAAGGGCACCAACTTTGATATTGGATGAATAAGCAACTATAAAATCTCTGGTAGGGATGCCTGAGTGGTTCAGTAGTGTCTGCCTTCAGCTCAGGTCATGATCCCAGGGTCCTGGGATCCAGTCCTATATAAGGTTCCTGCTTCTCCCTCTACCTTCCACTCCCCCTGGTTGTGCACTCTCTTTCTGACAAATAAATAAAATCTTAAAAAAAAAAAAGAAAGAAAAAATCTTTGAAAATAGAAAAAAATAAAATATGAAGTTGCAATGAAGAGAGTATATTATGCTAAGTGAAAAAAAAGTCTGTCAGAGAAAGACAAATACTATATGATTTTATTCATGTGGAATTTAAGAAACAAAACTGATGAACACAGGGGAAGGGAGGAAAAAATAAGATAATAACAGAGAGGGTGGCAAACCGTAAGAGACTTAACTCTGGGGAAACAAACTGAGGGTTGCTGGAGCAGAGGTGGGTGGGGATGGGGTAATTTGGTGATGGGTATTAAGGAGGGTAACTTGATGTAATGAGTACAAGGTGTTACATGCAACTGATGTATCACTAAACTCTACACTCAAAACTAATGATACACTGTATATTCACTAATAAATATAAATATTATATTTATATAATATATTATGTAAATATTATAGATATACATCTATATAAATTATATACAAATATTATATTATATGTAATATAATATATAAATATTATATAAATCTAAGGTCTTAAGAAAAAGTTCTGTTTGGGTCTTGTTCGAAGTTCTGAGAGAGTCTGTACAAGTCAGTTTGGGGAGAATTGCCATCTCTGTTTTGTGTACTCTAAGTAATTAAATGTAAAATGGTACATCTCATTTTTTCTTAAGATTTTATTTATTTATTTGACAGAGGGAGATCACAAGTAGGCAGAGAAGCAGGCAGAGAGAGAGAGGAGGAAGCAGGCTTCCCGCTGAGCAGAGAGCCTGATGAGGGGTTTGATCCCAGGACCCTGGGATCATGACCTGAGCCAAAAGCAGAGGCTTTAACCCACTGAGCCACCCAGGTGCCCTGGTACATCTCATTTATTTAGGAGTTCTTCAGTGCTTTGCAAGAAAGATTATAGTTTTATCTATACGGTTCTTGTACATGTTTTATACATAATGTTACAAAGAACTTTTACAGTCATTTTTGTATTATAAATAGTAATCTTTTCATTACGATTTCTCAGTATTTATTGTTGAAGTTTGACATTGAAATGATTTTACCATATTGATTTTGTATTTTAAGCTGTTATGATTACTGAATTTATTTCTCCCAGTTTTGTGTTTTCTACTTGTCCTACCCTGTGTTTCTTCTGTACTGTTTTGTCTTCCTTTGTGTTGATTGCCTTTTTAAATTCTATTTTCCTTTACCAACCTCATATTTTACATTCTTATTCTTTAATAGCTACCCTAAGAATTTTAAAGAGTATACTTAAGGTTTTAATATCTAAACTTAATAATCTTATCTCCCAACTGAAGACTTCAGAGATCTTAGAACACTTTTATTCCAGAATCCTTCGCCTGTTTACATGCTGTATCATTGTCATTTATCTCCAACTTTGTTTTTCTCTGAAGGTATTTTATGTTTTATGTTATATATAGACATCAATGTATATATTTATCTATATAGGAATGGACTGAATGTTTGTGTTTCTCCAAAATTTATATGTTGAGTACTAACCCCCAGTGTAGTAGTATTAGGAGGTGGGGCATAAGAAGTAATTGGATCATTAGAGTGGAATGCTTATAATGGGATTAATGCCCCTTTTAAGTAGAGATGCAGAAAGCTTGTTTCCTGTCTCTATACCCTTTGTCATGTGAGGATACAATGAGAAGATATCTGTATACCAGGAAATAGACCCTCTCCAGACACCAGGTCCAGTAACACCTTGATCTTGAACTTTCCAGCCTCTAGAACTAAGAAATAAATGTTTGCTGTTTAAACCACACATGCTATGGTGATTTTTTATAGTAGACCGAGCTGACTGAGACACATTAACCATTTTCTCAAGTCTCCTTTCTTCTTATGGAACAGACCTTCCCTCTAAGAATCCCTTTTCTCTTGCCAGAAATTTTCTTTAAGTTGTCTTTTAATGAGTATTCCCTAGTGGAACACATTTTTTTGTTGTTGTTGAAAATATCCCGCCCCCACACCCCGGCCACCACTGGGAATATTGAGTCTTATTTTTATTGAATATAAAATTTGAAGTTGACAGATATTTCTCTCAGTACATTGAAGATGGCATTCCACTGATATTTAGCTTCCATTTGTTACTAAGAAGTAATTTCTCCCTGGGGAGGCTGAGTGGCTCAGTCAAGCATCCGACTCATCTGAGTTGTGATTTCAGCTCAGGTCATTATCTCATGGGTCATGGGATGGAGCCCTTTTCTCTCTCTCCCTCCCCCTCTGTCCCTGTACCCACTCAGGTGTGCACACTTTCTCTCAAATAAATATTTTTAAAAACAACTTAAAATGAAAGTTCTGTAGATTCAGAAGAAACCTCAAGCATTATTTCTTCACTATTGGCTCTGCTCTGTTTTCTTTCTGTTCTCTCATTTCCATCTATAACTGTTAACAGTTTGTAATCACTGACAAAGATTCTCTCCTTGACCAAACTCTAGTCAGGCTCCTCCGAAATCTTTTTCAACTAGGTCACATCTCAAGAGCCCAATTTTAGCAAGATTCCTTCTAGGTCTGTTTAGCCAGAATTCTGTCCTACAATATCTGATAACCGTTAATAGCTGACCAAATTCCTCATCTCCTGTTACCTCCCAGATGATGTCTGATGATCGTGCTTGCCTTTAGCTAGAATTGTATTAAGACCAGTTTTGCCTGAATTCTCTCTCATTCCCAATGTTTTCTCTTAATAATATTCTATATTCCATATACTCTGTTCCTTGGCTATAAATTCCCACTTTTCCATGTTGTATTTAGAGTTGAGCACAATCTCTCTACTCTACTGGAAAACCCTATTGCAGTAGTCCCTCTGCTTACTGTGATAGTCCCGAATAAACTCTGCCTTCCGAGTTTAGTAAGTGCACAATAAGTTTTCTTTAACACCATCTATGTAGGGCAAATTTTGGTAGGAATATATGTGATGAATAGCTTATGGTTATAAATTCTGAAAAGATATTTTCCCCCTCCTACACTCAGTGCCACAGTTTGAAACAGGCCATTTTCCTTAAGGGGAAATTAAAGTTTACTACTGGACTCTTGGTGTGGTCCTTAAAGATCTCATTTTGTGGTGGTGATCTTCTTTTAGATATTTCAGTTTGGGTGGGCCCTGGGGTTGGTTTCCTAACTACTGAATTCTGAAATACTTCAAAATTAAAGCTCAAATTAACTCATTTTGGTAAATATCCTTAAGGGTAAAAAAAAAAATGTCAGCTTTCATGTTCCATTTACCTTTATCAGCATCTGATTATTGATTACTTTTTTGACAGTTCTTGGATGCATTTAAGATGATTATAAAATAATCTTAATTATCTAAATAATCTAAAATAATAAATATATATTATTTTGCATTTTTATTTGCTTACAATGTTCAGTTCTGTCCAGAGAAAATGCCATACTGTTAGACAAGCATATCTTACCTTAGTGAAAGAAAACTGTTTTGTTTTTTGAGAGAGAGAGGATATATCATGGGTTTTTACCTGAAATACCAAATATGTGACTCCACACAGGTAATCTTTTATGTAAATATAATTACATGTGGCTTGACTACTTATGTATGGAGGTTGACTTTTGCTTTTGCATCTTATATTTTGCTCTTTTTAGTATTTTGTGTATTTTATTGCTTTAAATCAACTCCATCCAAATAAAAGGGAAATAAAAGGCAACAAAGAGTAGCAGTTATCAGCCCAAATTGTAGAGTCTTGGTTTTTCTACTTAAAAGCTATGAGATCTTGGCAAGTTATTTATTTTCTATATGCCTCACTTTCTTCATTTGTAAGAAGAGGGGAATAATGATACCTAAGATGTAAGGTTATTCTGCAGATTAAATGGGTTAATGTGTTCAGAAAATGCCTTGCAAAATAGTACGTAGTTTGTAAATATCTAATATCATTATTATAAAGAAAAACATTTAAACCCCAAAACGTGATTTTTCAGTCCTTAGGACTTTAAAAGGAAAAAATATAAAATAGTAACTTAAACTTTAAACTTTTTTATCCGTGGCTTTTCTTCCCAATAACAAACACAATCAGAAGTTAGCTTTTAGGGGCACGGGGTGGGTGGCTCAGTTGGTTAAGCAGTTAAGCATCTGCATTCTGCTCAGGTCATGATCCCCTGGGATTGAGCCCCTCATTTGGCTCCCTGCTCAGCAGGGAGCCTGCTTCTCCCTCTACCCTTCCCCTCTGCTTGTGATCTCTTTCTCTCTAATAAATAAATGAAAAAAATTTTTTAAAGTTAGCTTTTAGAAACTATCTTGTATTTGTTTTTAGATTCTTTCCTGGTTACTAATATAAAGAGGCAGTGTGTTTTGGTATTCAAGGTGCTATTGATGCTTATTTCATTATGGGACTTCCAAATGTGGAGGACGTTGCAGAACATCCCTGACAATTACTGAGAAAGCCTCAAATTTAACACTTAAAGAAACAAGAGTAACTCTGCTTTAAGTCAGCCTGCCCTGTTGTTGATGGATAGCTATAACTTTTATAAAGTTCTGCTTTTTCCTGTATCAAAAACAACTCCCCTCTAATTTGATGCATTGTATTTTGTTCTGCCACCTAAATGATGTATCTACTCCATCTTCCTGTCAAAATGGAAACTACTATTTCCTCTACAAATAAATGAATTGAGTATTTTAAAAGCTTGTTGGGGAAAATAAGTATTTGAAATGTTAGCTCTCCTTTCATTTTCTTTTTTCTTTTTAAATAAATCCTTTAACTTATTCCTATCTTCTCTCCTTCTCTCTTTTCCTTAGTCCCATTACAGCCTTCAGAAAATATACATCATATACCTTTAAGCCTTTCTTTGCTTACAGTTTTCCACAAACTTGACCTTTATGAAATGGTTTCACATCTATTCACCATTCTGACCATTTCTTTCATCACTTCGGTTTCCCAATTACCATCTTTAAAATGTAGCTCAGAGTACTGAGGAAAGTGCTCATCTCATTTCCTCCATTGCCCTAGCTACCATGGTGCTGATAACATTCACTTAGTTTTTATGTGCCAAATCCAAGTTGGCTCACAATGAGCTCAAGGTCCTTCAAAATCCTCTGTGGGCTTTCTACATTAATTGCTTTAATTAATGATTCCAATACTCAAATTGTAGTTGTATGCTTGAACATTTAGCCTAAAACCAGCAGTTTGTATTTATTTCTCCTTAATTATATCTTAATACGTTTGTCCGTAATTTCAACCTCTCAAGTTGTTTACTTCCTGATTTGACAATTTCCCCATTATGTTCCAGTAGAAATTTGAAAAATCTGCCTATTGTTTTGTCCAAGTTATTGAGAACATTTTTCACATATCCTTTCACCTATCCTTTTAGCACCCCCCCTCAGATATCAACCTATTGATAAACATTTCCATCCAATAAAATTAAACCCATTATGTCTCCCCAAACTCTATAACTATATGAAAACATTTTCTATGCTTTCAATAAAGGTATATTAAAAGACTTCATTAAATGCCAGGCAAAATTTAAAATTTAATATATACATGCTCTTCATCTGATCTGCCAATCTGGAAACTATCCTCAAAAAACAAACTATTTTAATTTTCCATGACATCCCAAGTCAATTCATTCTTATTCCTAGAAAATGTATCTTTATTTAAATGTTCACGAGCCATCTGTACAAAAATCTTTTCTAGAATTTTGCCAAAGTATATTTTAAATGTATTTAGTTGTGGCTTATAAAATTCCTTTTTCCATGTCTGAAAATCTGGAACAACATGTGCTAGTGTTTAGATATCTGGCAGATCTCCTGTAGTAAGTGAAGTCCCAAACTCACTGAAAAGGCTTTATGTTCTCTTTACATCTGATGATTTTATTTTCTCAATACCCTGTAACTTAATTCCTCTGAATACAGGTGCTTTGAATTCATTTAGAAAGATGGACTACTTCACTGTCTTATTTGGTATCTCGTGTTTTAGTCACTTTACAATGTTTAACTAACTATAATCTGTTGCACTCCTTCCAGTTTGAAGATAATTTTGGTAGATGGAAAATATAGAAGCAAACACAGCTTGTGTAATATTACTTCTTTTTTCTCATCTGTCATTACTTTATGAAAAATGGGGTTGATTCCTTCTTTTTTTTATTCATATACTTTATTTTTTAAAAATATTTTGTGTATTTATTTAACAGACAGAGATCACAAGTAGGCAGATAGGCAGAGAGGGGGTGGGGGAAGCAGGCTCCCTGCGGAGCCGAGAGCCCAACGTGGGGCTCGATCCCAGGACCCTGAGATCATGACCCGGAGCTGAAGGCAGAGGCTTTAACCCACTGAGCCACCCAGGCGCCCCTTATTCATATACAATTTAAAATTGTTTTTAGTCTTCTTAATTTTCTTTATTTTTAAGCTTTAATGTTACATGATGGCCATTGTTTTAATGAATTGCAGCCTTTAATATTGGTGATGCTCTTTGACTCCGTGCCCTCTATTTCCTAACTCTTTAAATCTTAGTTCATCCACAGTTTCTTATCTGGGGTTGTTTTTTTGTGTTTTTTTTTTTTTAATTTGGCTGCTTCTTGTCCTCATTTAAATTTTTATAAAAGTTTATTTGAAGACTTTACCATCTTTGGTCACTGTATACCTTAGAGTTTCTTGTTGTGAGGCAAAACATAGCTATTCTCATATTAAAAAATTAATCTGATTTCTTAAAGCCCGGTATGCATGTATCTATCTGAATGTGTTAATTACTCAATTCCTGTATTATTAGAATAATCAAAATTCTATTTTCATTTTTTCTTTCTTTTTTTTTTTAAGATTTTATTCATTTGCCCAACAGAGATCACAAGTAGGTAGAGAGGCAGGCTGAGAGAAGGGGGGGGGAAGAGGGGGAAGCAGGCTCCCTGCCGAGCAGAGAGCCCGATTCAGGGCTCAATCACAGGACCCTGGGACCACGACCTGAGCTGAAGGCAGAGGCTTTAACCCACTGAGCCATCCAGGTGCCTCTGTCTCTAACTTTCTATTATTTCTGTATTGTTAACCATTTCTTCTTTAACTCAAGAAACAAATCAAGATTAACAATAACCTTTGCTCCTTATTCTAATTCTGTGACCACTTTTGGCAGATGAGTACCATTAGTTGTTTAGATAGTTGGTATTTTTTTAATCACTTCTTTGACTACTATAATCACCCATATTCTCTTATGCATGTAGAATATCTGTAGCTGATTTATTCCCCCTGAAATACTGTTGCTTTCTTCCTCAGTATCAATTTGCCTGTAGGCTGTCAGCCTCCACCCTTACTCCCATCCCATAAGTCTTCAACTTTTGTACAGATAAATGTAATTATTTTTAACCTCTAAATGCCAGTTTATTTCCTGTTCTCATATTAAGGCCATAAATAATCTACAGAAGTCTCATATTTACTCATGAGAACAAAAGAATTTTTTTTAAAGCCAAGCTTTTTCTGTCATCTATACTATATGCAATAAAACATACATATATGAAATCATACATCTGGGACATAAGTGTTGTATATATATGTATTGTGTATTGTGTGTATATGTGTATGGCATATGAACACAGACATGTCCTGTTCCTGACCACCATCTTCAGTTTCCCCCTGACAGTTACTGAAATATTTTCCACTTTTTTCTTCCTTTTTTTAAAGACCTTATTTATTTGACAGAGAGAGAAAGATCACAATTAGGTAGAGAGGCAGGCAGAGAGAGAGAGGGGAAGCAGGCTCCCTGCTGAGCAGAGGACCTGATGCGGGCCTCAGTCCCAGAACCCTGAGATCATGACCTGAGCGGAAGGCAGAGGCTTAACCCACTGAGCCACCCAGGCTCACTCTTCGTTTTTATAATACAATTTTGACCTCCATAGTATATGGTTGTCTAGTGTAATTTAGGATTGTAGCCTTCTCTTCATTTCAAAGTTCACTTTAATGCTTTGATAAATTTATTCTTTTGCCTATCAAAAATGTACGTACTAATTTCCTAAAGAGCACCTTGCTTCTTGGTGATAGACCACCATTTAACATTCTAGCTATTATCTATGAAATATTTTCTATGGTGTCAAATATTTTAAATTTTAAACTAAACATTTTTAAAGATTATGAATTCAGCAAACATGTAGTAGGTTTTGGGGATGAGGTGATTATAAGACTAACAGCATTCTTGTCCTCATAGAGCTCACACTCCTATGAGGGAGACAGCTTGCAAATGAGTGTACACATAAAGCAGTTATAGAATATGACCAGAGCTTTAATGGAAATATGCAAGGTGATGTGATAGGGAGTGACCAAAAAAGGGGAAACTGTTAGATATGTGTCTGTCAGAAAAGATGTCAAGTTGGAGAAAAGACAAAATGAAATCAGTGTTTTTGTTCTACTCTGTTTCCGTTCATTGCTTTTAAGAGATAAGAGTTGGGGTGCCTGGGTGGCTCAGAGGGTAAAGCCTCTGCCTTCAGCTCGCGTCATGATCTCAGGGTCCTGGGATTGAGCTCTGCTTTGGGCTCTCTGCTCAGCGAGGAGCCTGCTTCCCCCTCTCTCTCTTCCTGCCTCTCTGCGTACTTGTCATCTTTGTCAAATCAATAAATAAAATCTTTTTAAAAAAGAGAGACAGTGAGAGAGTTATATTTGTTCCCACACAAGTGAGCTGAAGTTACTAGATTTGAAAAACTTTAGGAGGGATTTGAATACATTAATATCCAAGGATGAGATGTGCTGAGGCCTGGGGTCAACTTGATTCTGGACATGCTGATTTGTGTGTGCAGCTTGTCTCTGGGCATAGGTGTCTGTGGGAGATGGCCTTGCTGTTTTGGGGAGGCATGGAGTTCTGCCTTGCCTTGGCCTTGACTCTTTTCTACTCTTATGCTGTATTGAAGAAATGGGGACTGGGCTCATTTGCAAACAAATCTCTCTCTTTTTTTTTTTTGTTTTCCCCTAAGTAGGCTCCCTGCCCAGTGTGGAGCCTATAATGGGACTTGAACTCAAAATCCCAAGATTAAGACCTAAGCTGAGATCAAGAGTTGGACGCTTAACTGACTGAGCCACCCAGGCACCCCACAAATAAATAATTTTTTGTTCTTAATAAAAAAAATCCAAAATCTTGAAGACAACAGTCACCATTGTTAGACCTCCGTCTTCTTCCATTTCTGCACTGGACCCTCACTAATAATGTAAAAGCTTCTTTTCTCCACAGGGCAGTTAAAAGAGTCCAACCATTTTTACGTGGGATTGTTTGTTCATCTTAAGGTTGTACTGGATATTTGTTGTCGTTATTTCCTCTTAATATCCAGCTTTATTTTTCTGTTCACTGGGTAAAATATAGCTCAAATAGTGGGGGTTTTTCCTCTTCCTTTTTCTTCATTGTATTATTTCATTCTTCAGCCTCTTAACACTGGTTTTGCTTTTCTTCTATATTCTTAGATTTTTTCTTTTTATAATTTCTTCCATCTGGCCTAATAAAACTCTTTATCTCTGTTAAAAATTAAAGGAAGGATAGGTATTCCTCAAGATCAGTACTTATGTTTACAGGTATAGTGATTCTCATCTCATCGCATCTCAGTCTAATATGGAAGACTTAAAAGGAATACCTGTTCCTGTGCTTCTATGTATTCCAGTCCTCCAGGGAACAACTGAATGAACCACCCAGCACTAAAATGGGTCATTCAGTTCAAATTCAAGTGGTCTTGTCAACATACAACAGGATGAAGTAGAGATTTGGTTAAGTTTCTAGTTTAGCAGAATGTGTACTGACACTTGGTGTTTGAGATCCCCAAACCCACTTTGAGTTCTTATTTATAGCTTGTAGAGACATTGATTAAATAAAATGGGTGATTTATACACTTTATCAATTTTGTGCAACGTGGGGAAAAGGCAAAAAAGGAAACAATGAGTAATAATTGGAAGAATAAAGTTGAACATCTGATGAAAGTTTTTGAAATTATGTCAGTAGATGAGTTCTAGCTGTTAAAATGATTATAACTTACTAATTAAAATGATTAAAACTTACTAGTGAAAATGATTAAAAGACTTAATCTTAATTATTTTCTTAAGTTATCAACTTCTTTATATATTTTTTATTTTTACACAGCATATTAAATATTTCTGGAATTAAGTGTGTCATGTAAAACTGTATATCAAATCCAAAGCTACAGTGATTTTTCCTAATTTATAAATATTACAGAGAATTCTTCCAAAACTGAACTCTTTTATGATATTTTAGTAATGAAAATATGAAGTTCTTTGCATCCTGAGATGACCACTTCTCTCCTATAATAAACACTGGGTAAATTTATCTTTTTATGGTTCTGAAGACTAGGTATAAAGTCTTGATGGTTACAGTATATTTTTGCTATAATATATATTATTTTCTGAGTTTATGTTTCTACCTTATTTTTAGGGAATTTTAATTATAAATACAGTCTTCAGTGAAATAATAAAAGATATTATCTACTTTTGACAGATTAATAATATAAAACTTAATGTTTCCCACTTCGAACACAGGAAAAAGTAAATTTAATTGACACATTAAAATTATGTTTAATGGCCAATGACAGAATCTAAAACATTCTTAAAGTACATAATTATGACAACACATTGAAAATGTATTTAAGGGGGCTCCTACGTGGCTCAGTGGGTTAAAGCCTCTGCCTTCTGCTCAGGTCATGATCCCAGGGTCCTGGGATTCAGCCCCACATCAGGCTCTCTGCCCAGCAGGGAGCCTGCTTCCTCCTCTCTCTCTGCCTGCCTCTCTGCCTACCTGTGATCTGTCAAATAAAGAAATAAAATATTTTTAAAAAATGTATTTAAGAATTTTTCTTCAGAGGGGTGCCTGGGTAGTTCATTTGGTTAAGTGACTGACTTCAGTGCAGGTCATGATCCCACAGTCCCCAGACTGAGCCCCATGTTGGGCTTCCTTATCAGCAGAGGAGTCTGCTTCTCCCCCTCCCCTGCTCATGCTCTCAGTCTCACTCTCTCTCTTTCAAATAAATAAATAAAATCGTTAAAAAAAATTACTCTTCAGAAAATTCCTATAAATAGGAGCCAATGAAAAGTCCAAGTTTGCAGCTTACTCTCTAGTTATACTTGCTTCAATAAATTTAGGAACCTTTTCTAAAATTAACTAATTTTAACTCTTTTACGTCCATCGAAATGATGATGCAATGATGGTAACATCGTTCTCAGTTCTACCAGGCATAATATATAAATTTATGGTATGTTTATTTTACTTATACAAAATAAATGTATTCCTTTATAATATAATAGTCAGTATGAAGCCTTTTGTTGCTCAGAACACAAAATATTTTTTGACGCAGAAGGCAAAATAGCCAATAAGTATAATTTGTACTCTTGCTGACCAAATTGCTTCATGAATATTCATTTGATTTCCTCAAGTGTCAGAAAGCTTGATAAGTTATTAGAATTATGAAAAAGTGAACACATTTGTGCAATTATGAACTGGATTTTAAAGTAGAACATTATCTCCCCCCATGAACATTTTCACATCCCTTCCAAGTCACTAATAACCCTTCTCCATACCTTAGTCATATTCTGGTATTCTGAAATCCAACACCAAAGATTAGTCCTAAACTTTATATCAATAAAATCATACATTATGTACTTTTTAAATCTTACTTCTTTTGCTCATATTGTATGTGTGAGTTTTTCTACATTGCGCCCAAATGGAAATAGTGTATTCATTTTTGTCACTGGATCGTATTCCATCATGTGAATATATCATAAATTATTCATTCAAGTATGAGTAATGCTGCTGTGAACATTCTGGTTTATGTCTTTTTACCCACACATGTACCCATTTCTTTTGGCTGTTTGCTTGTGAGTCAAATTGCTGGCTTATAGGTTACATTATATGTTCAACTTTAGATTCTGCCAAATAGAATTAATGGCTTAATTAACTGTACTAATTTACACTTATAACAGCAGTGTAGGAAAGTCTCATTTGCTTGGCATGTTTACTAATTCTGTCAGTATTTTTAAATTATAGTCATCATGGTAGAAGTAAAACGGTATTTCATTTGGATTTTAGCTGTCATTCCAGTTGACTAACAGGGTTGAGCACCCTTTCATATGTTTATTGGCCATTTTGTCATGTTCTTTTGCAAAGTGCTTTTCATATATTTTCTTATTCTT
Organism: Mellivora capensis; assembly: GCA_004024625.1. Classification (NCBI taxonomy): domain Eukaryota; kingdom Metazoa; phylum Chordata; class Mammalia; order Carnivora; family Mustelidae; genus Mellivora; species Mellivora capensis. The sequence goes on from PISX010025203.1 coordinate 18,432, forward strand.
CTGTTGGGATGTCTTCCTTTTTTTAAAAAAAAATTATTTATTTATTTGACAGAGCACAGGCAAGGGGAGCAGCAGGCAGAGGGAGAGGGAGAAGCAGGCTCCCCACTGAGCAGGGAGCCCAAAGTGGGGCTAGATCCCAGGACCCTGGGATCATGACCTGAGCCAAAGGCAGATGCTTAACTGACTGAACCACCCAGGCACCCCTGAGTTGTCTTCCTTTTTTTCCATAGTGATCTGTAAGAGTTGTTTATATGTTTGGATGAAAGATTACAGTAGGTTGTATGCTTTGCAAATATCTTCTGTCATCATGCAGCTTGACGTTTCACTTTCTTTAGGGTGGCTTTTAATGAATAGATGTCCCTAATTTTAATGTAGTTGAGTTTATCAATCATGATTGTTGACTGTTTTATGCTTTCTGTGACCTATTTTAGAAATTTTTAGTTATGTAAAAATCAGTAAGATATTTGTATTTATTATTTCCTGGATGAATCATTGTTTTATCTTTCATAATTGCTGTAAAATTCCCTTGCAATTGACTTTTTTTTATAACATGAGGAATTAGTAATGTTCAGTTTTTCTTTCTCTTTGGATACCTAGTTGACCTGGGCTTTTTTGGTTCCGCTGCTCTGCTCCGCATAGCCACTTTTACGTAACTCAAATATTTATAAATATGTTAATCACCAGAATCTGTTCTGTTCCATTAGACAGTTTAACCATCCTTATAATAAATAATGTGGCTTTACTACAAGAGTATCTATTTAATAGCATGCATCTCTAATTTTGTTCTCCTTCAAGACTGCTTTTGCTATGCTTAGCTCTTGGTATTTTCATATACATTTTAGAAACTACCTGTTATTTTTTTTAATGCAATGACATTAAATCTGTTTATCAGTTTGGAGAGATTTTACAGTCCTGAATCTTTTATTCCATGAACAAAATAGTCCATCAGGTAAAGGCCAAAAATACCACTTTTGCTTATTTTCTAGGTAATCATCATCTTTTCCATTGACTACTAAAAGTTACCAGAGACATTTGTCCTGGTAGTCAGGATTGAAAACATGGGATACTAAAACTAAGCATCTTCATCCTTTTCTGTTCAATATAATTATGTCCTTAAGCAAACTTACGAGAGCAAACATCAAATTTTAAAAATCTGTTATTTCAGTCAAGCGAGATTTTTATACTTGGAACAACACAGTTATTTTCCCTCTATGAATTTCTAATGTTAAAGGTATTTGTATAGTTCAAAATATTTAGCTATAAAAGGCAAAAATTACTATAATGTAATCCATTGTCATCTTATATAAAGCTTTTGCTCAAAAATTATGGAATCTTTTTCTATCACCATAAACAATATTATTAGCACAGTGTTTTACCAGTTTCGTTATTCATTGAAAGGATAAACACAAAGCCAGTCATACAAAGCAGCTTTATGTCAAATGTAACCTTTTCCTGAACATACTCTAAGTCCCCGATCTTGAAGTGTTGTTTCAGTCATATATTCAACAAATATTTATTGAACACTTATACCAATCCAAGCAGTATGTCATATGATGAAAACATGGTTGCTACCTTATAGTTTGGCTGAGAAGATAAAATTCATGTACAAGAATTTTAGGATTTTATATACATGAAAAAAAAAAGCCCAAATAAGTTCTTTGATTAGGTTACCTCTCATTGGTCTCTCCATTTATGATTATTCATACTACTTTACACAGTGCCTCTCATTTCAGTTTTCAAAGTATACTCCACCATCATCTCTGAAATACCTGTGTTCACTGAATCCACTTATAAGCATCCTTTTTATTGGGTTCCATTTCCACATATCCACATGCTTCTTGGTCATCTCTCCCTAGAAGCTCCATAGTGACATTAAGCTCAAGAAATGCCAGAATGAACTTATTGCTGTATTTATAGTAAGCTCTGCTCACATCCTATAATCTCAGTGTTGGTGCTTAAGAAAATATTCCAGGGGCACCTGAGTGGCTCAGTGGGTTAAAGCCTCTGCCTTCAGCTCAGGTCATGATCCCAGGGTCCTGGGGTAGAGTCCCGCATCGGGCTCTCTGCTCAGCAGGGAGCCTGCTTCCCCCTCTCTCTCTGCCCGCCTCTCTGCCTACTTGTGATCTTGGTCTGTCAAATAAATTTAAAAAAAAATCTTTTTAAAAAAGAAAATATTCCAGATTATTTTACAAACCAGAAATTTGGGGGTAAACGTGGAGTCTTTTCATTCTCTCATTTTGATACTGCCACTCTGTTTAAATCTTCATTGTTGCTTCTCTTTGTTACTGAATAATTTTATATGCGTAGACAAAATTTCACACAGGAACTAGTGTTAATCCTGACACTATTTTTTAGCTTCTGGTTCCCATTCCTTCCAGAATCCAGCCTGCATATTTATTCGTGGACACGGGATACTTTCGCTATTCCTATCACTAATTCTTCCTTTTTTAAGGTGGATAACTGCCTGCTATTTAAAACCAAATGATGCTACATACTGCATGTTCCAAATATGGTGATCTGTGGTCATTCTCTGTGACCACTGTTTTTATACAAATGCTTATAGCGCCTGTGAAAGAGTTGCATTGTCCTTTTCCATGTTTCTCTGTTCGTAGTAAAATTTTGCTAAGATTTTTGAAGACAGGATTTAAATATGTGTTTCCTTGCCCTTGCCACAGGGCTCAGTTAAATATTTGTTTAAGTAATGATTGAATGAATGAATGTATAAATTGGTCATTCATTTCAGTTATTTTTTTCTGGAAGATTTCTTGAGCTTGCTAGTAGGTTTTCATATATAGTACTTTGAACAAATAATAATCTGTGTTTATCATCACATAAGATCTTGAAACGTATTTTATTATACTGCCTTTTAACTGTGTTTTTCCACAATTCTTCTGAGACCAATATAAGTACAAACTATTTCCATCTTGAAAGTGATCAAACAGAAAAAATACAATATTTATGCAATAATTCTTAGATGACTAGGTAAGAGTCACAGAAGTGAAAACTATATAACCATATAGTCATAGTTAATCATTTTATAAATACTGGGTGGGTTTTAGAAAGTTTTGTGTCTGTTCAAGAAAATACAGCTAGTTCATAGAATTGAGCCACAATTGATAATCAGAATAAAGGCAAAACATAAGCTTTCTTCATAATATTATTTTTAATATTGCTAGCTGTGCTTGATATCCTTACTTGTATTTCATATAAATTATGTGTGATATAATAACTTGTGGCTTGTTAGGAAAGAGACATGAAGTTAAGGTGCTTTTGTTCTGGGGAACGAGGGAGATGGTGACTAGTGCCAACAGTGAGTTGTCTAAACTAGCACAAAAGAAGAGGACAAGAAGGAAATTGAAGTTTATGGAGGGAGGAAATCAGAAAACCAATATAGAAGATTAACAAATTAAAGCCAAGGAAAAATTTCTTTATGAAATGGATTAAAACCTCCAAGTAAGTCATCCATGAAGATTTGGCAATGGCCAGGTATCACTGATTATTGATACTAGTTGTAGGGATGCTGTTTATAAAAATTGAAATGAGTTTCCAATAAATTCTTCATAGCTCATAAATTAGCATAATCCTACAGGCTGAAAACAAGAAAACTTTAGGTCAGGCATGAAGTAAATCAAATCGCATGCTTGAACAGTTGTCAATAATAATTAGAAATACACTGACAGTGTAACAATTCTCTGGACTGCTGATGCTTGCTGCCACATTATCTGTCATTTTTGTAGAGCTAATTTTGTTTTTGTTTTTTAATTGTCAGAGTTGTCTTTTTTTAAGATTTTATTTATTTATTTGACAGACAGAGATCACAAGTAGGCAGAGAGGCAGGCAGAGAGAGAGGAAGGGAAGCAGGCTCCCCGCTGAGCAGAGAGCCCCATGCTGGGCTGGATCCCAGGACCCTGGGATCATGACCTGAGCCGAAGGCAGAGGCTTTAACCCACTGAGCCACCCAAGCGCCCCTAATTGTCAGAGTTTTTAATTGTTTTTTAACATGGTAGAGGATAGATGACCAAAGTTTAATCTTTTAAATGTGCTGGAAAGGAGTAACTTCTTAAAAGATTAAGCTACCTAATGTGTCATGTGAACCATAGGGGTATTTTGAAATATATATTTGAAAAATTATAGAAATGAGTTTGAAATAAACATGCTTACAGGCTTCTGGCACTGGAACTTCCTTTGGGGAGTGTTACTTTTTCCTTTGTGTTCAATATTCTCTGTGTATCTACTACTTATAGCTATATGATCCATGGGCAGTTATCTGTTTTTGTGGTTTGATCCTTTTTCTGATTGCAATATCATCAGCAAATACTCTTTCTTACTCCTTTAAAATTATTTGTGTAAGATAGAATATCCTCTCAGTACTTAGCCCATTGCCCTTCTCCAGCAATATCTACTATAATTTCAGCTTTCCATTACCATTGTTAATTTCATATACTAATTTTCATGTCATCTGTATTTTGGCTAAATCCTGCCTCAGAATGTAAATGGTTGAAACTAAACCAGTTCCCTCAACTGTAAAATGAAAGTGTATTCAGCTGAAAAATGGCCAACCTAAAATATCAGATTCTAATCTGTAGAACCTATGACTCTTACCTCCTGTGGCAAAGACATTGCAGATATGATTAAGTTAAAGATCTTTAAATGGGATGTGTTAGTTTGCTAGGCCTTTCATAACAAAGGACTATAGGCTAGGCAGCTTAAACAAGAGAAATTTATTTTTCTCACAGTTCTGGAGGCTAATATCCAAGATCAAGTGGTGAACAGAATTGGTTTCTTTTGAGGTCCATCTCCTTGGTCTGTAGAGGGCCATCTTCTCCCTGTGTTTTCATGTGGTCTTCACTCTACTTGTGTTGTCTTAATTTCCTCTTTTTGTAACGACACTAGTCATACTGTGTTAGGGCATAAACCTCTTACCTCATTTTAACTTAATTACCTCATTAAACACCCTCTTTTCATATACTGTCATATCCTGAGGTACTAGAGGCTAAAATTTTAATATATCAATTTGGGGCGCTTGTTTGGCCCATAACTCTCCACTCACCAGTCCCCCTAAATTCATATACTTCTACATACAAAATACATTCACCCCATCTCAGTAGCTTCAAAAGTATTAACTGATTCCAGTATCAACTCTAATTCCAAAATTTCCTCTAAATCAAATATACATGAGATTGAGGTATGTTTCATCTAGGTAAAAATTTCCTCCTCAGTTTTGAATCTGTGAAACAGACAACAGGTTATATGCTTTCAAAATAATAGTAGCTGAACCAGTGTTGTATAGAATACATTACTATTCCAAAGAGAAAAATTAGAACGAAAAACAAGATGGGCCCTAACGACAATCACTATTATCCTAAGAAGAAGGAAACAATAGGAAATTTGAAACACAAAGAGGGAATGCAATATGAAGATGGAACATGAAAAGATTTGTGAGGATGCTGACCTTAAAGATTGGAGTGCAGTGGCTCTAGGCCAGGAATGCTGGCTGCCACCAGAGGCTGGATAGGTAAAGAATAGATTTTCCCCTAGAGCCTCTAGAGGAAGTGTGGCCCACCTGACATACTGACTTTTGGCCCAGTGATTCTGATTTTTAACTTTTGGTCTCTAGAGCTCTGAGAAAATTAATTTCTGTTGCTTTAATCCACAAGGTTTATGATAATTTGTTATAACAGCCTACAACATTAATAGAAAACTAATAAAAAGAGTAAAATGTAGTAATTTATAGCAGTTTGCACTGTGACCTACACATAAAGATGTGGTCAATGAAAGCAGTACTTCTGTTCTTTTTCCATGTGTTTACAATCAGACAGTCTGCCCCATCATGTTTCTTTAGGGCTCATCCCAGGATCTCAGATATAGCCAGTGAATATAATAACTATTATGGATCTTTAAAGTGTTAAACTGAAACTTATTTCTACTTCTCCCACCACAAATTCCTTTGTTGCAAAGGAACAAAGAAGATGTTAGAAAAGAAACAAAAATTTAACATTACCGGAAAAAAAGAGAGTCATCAGAGGAACAAAATTTGGGGTATAGTGGAAAGACAGAAAATTAATAGAACGTTCAGTTCTGGGAACGTGGCTCACTAAGCTCATGTGGAATCTATTCTCACAAAACAAACAAAAAAAAAACACTTAAAAATAATGATTAAAATATTTCTGAAGAATTATATATGTTTATATCTCAGTTTGATAAAAGACAAAGAAATCTCCCAGTGCTAGAATAAGTGAGAAGATGAAAGAAGCCAGAAAGAGCTGGGTCTGCTTTCTCTAATTTCCAAATCAATGCATAGTCATTAAAAGAGAGTAACATAAAACTATATAATTTATGATTGAAAATCTCCCATTTTCTCAGTCATAAGATATAAATTCCACTGACACTTTTGAGAATATTCCACTGACCTTTTCCCCCACATATGGTCACATTTTGTTTTATTTATTCACATACAGGAATGCGTGCTTTATAGTTTCATTTGTATAAAGTTAAAAAACAGGCGAAAACTAACCTACTTTAAAAAACCTGGGAGATGAACCATGAGAGACTATGGACTCTGAAAAACAACCTGAGGGTTTTGAAGGGGCGGGGGGTGGGAGGTTGGGGGAGCCAGGTGGTGGGTATTGTGGAGGGCACGCATTGCATGGAGCACTGGGTGTGGTGTAAAACTATGAACTCTGTTACGCTGAAAAGAAATAAAACAAACAAACAAACAAACAAACAAAAAAATCTAAACACTAATTCCCAAAGTAGGTCAAACAATATATTCCTCTCCACAACTTATTTTTTTAACTTAATAACTCTTGGATTTCTTTCCATATCTCTCCCTATAGATTTGCATAATTTTTTTATTTATTTAACATTTATAGAAAGGATTTGAGATCTACTTATTTCTTCTAATTTAAAATCTGAGATGTATTTCACTTGATATGCTTCCCCTGGCCAATTTAATATTCTGAAAATTATTTAGCAAAATAGTTTTCATTTTCATATCATCACATTTATCTTTTCAGTTATCTCTTGTAATTTTTCTATACAAGACAACTTCTTAGAAGGTACATGTGAAAATTTTAATTTTACATAGTTTAAATGTCTTTTTAAAATAAACTTTTTATCAAAATAAGATATATATGCAAAAGGGCACATAAATTGTGATCAGTGAATTTTTAAAATGTGAACATAATCATGAAAGCCACCATTCCTATTAAGAAAAAGAATATAACTAGCACCCCAGGTTTCCTACCAAATCACCAGAAAGTTGACTAAGCAAGTGAAAACACTAACTCAGCCATGTCTGTAGCCATTTTTAATTTGAACAGCTGGTATAGAAAGCAGAAGGAAGCTTCTTGCTACATTTCTATTTTGATAAACATGCATATATTAATGAGCAGCTTTAATAATTGTCTGGAAGAATTACTCTCACAGTTCCCTATAAAGTAGAAGAATTCACAATAGACACTGGGAGAAAGATGTCAGACCCATAAGCAACAACCTATGACATGATATTTGGAAGCAGGGATAAGTTTAATAGTTTAATGATTTTCAAACTGTTGTAGCTGATGTGCTGTCCTTCCAATGAAATTATGAGTGCCAGATTGTATGGAGATATCTAGCTAAACACATGTCTCATTCCTCCTAGAATTATCTTTAAAACACAAAAGAATCCAAAAGGATATGAAGAACCACCCATCTGGAAGTCTTTTCCTTATCTGTATAGTAAGAGAGTTGGGGTAGTTATTCCCTAATGTCTTACTTTGCTTTAATACTGAATTTTATTATTTTTAAACACTATATTATTTATATTCATATTACTATGGAAAATAAGTGGTAATTATCTATTGTATGTGAATAGATAGAAGCATTAGTGACAAAAAGGTAAATAAACATTGTGTGTAATTACCTTATGTGTATGGCCAAAAAAAAATCTAAATATGAGTAAGTCTTCCACATATTTTAGAATCTAAAGACATCTATAGTTACCTGATAATGAAAACATAATTTCTAATTTTAAAACTTCTCTGAGTCTATCCATTTATCCATTAATAGCTGAAAAAGGAATTTCAGTGTTCACTGTGTGGGGCACTTATCAGTATATAGAAAGAGGTGAAATGGAGGTGGAGAAGTTGATGAGGAGAAAGAGAAAAGGAGA
>PISX010025204.1:0-26526 GCA_004024625.1 Mellivora capensis
GAAGCATTCAGTGAAAGGCTTTCTCAGAATGTGCAAACATGTCACATGGGAGAGTCCTTAACACAGAAGCAAACAGAAAGAAAGAGAAATGAATAAGGTTTCTTTTTTATTATAGTATAACAAGTTCAGTTTGTTTGACAGACTAGATCTACATACATGCATTATTCCCTATTCAACTGCAAACACTCTTTTTTTCTTAAAGATTTTATTTATTTATTTGACAGAGAGAGGGTGAGAAAGCACAGGCAGGTGGGAGCAGCAGAGGGAGAGGGAGAAGCAGTCTACCCCCTGAGTGGAGAGCCTGATGTGGGGCTCGATCCCAGTGCTCTGGGATCATGACCTGAGCCAAAGGCAGACACAACCATCTGAGCCACCCAGGCACCCCTCAACTGTGAACACTCTGAAGGCAAGCTGTCTCACCTTATTTCACCTCATCTCATTTCATGTGTCTCATATCAATAGGTGCACTAGCAGCATACGGAAGTGAATTTTGATTCACCATTGGCTGGATAAGGACAAAAGAAAGTGTGAAACACAAATAGAACAATGGAAGGGTAGAAAATGAATTTGAACAAAATGATTACTATGTACTTCTGTTGATATGATGCTAGTTGTTGCTCTTCCTCTCCTCTTTTTATTCCCTTCCCTCACCTTCAAGGAGTGGGAATGACTAGACGCTGAGGTGGCAGCACCCCAGCACACAGTGACAGGCCAGGAGCTGAGGTGAGAGCAGCAGGATCAGAACAAAGGTGGTGGCCACCATGGTGCTGAAGATTTGGCTACTGAACAAATGAGTAAATATGTAGAGGATAATGACAACAAAATTTCTCACTGTTGGAGAAGGGATTCACAAATATGGAAAAGTTGGAGGTAAAAAGGTATGTGTGTGTTTGTGTGTGTGTGTGTGTGTGTGTAGTATGTATATATGTGAATATTTATGTTCTAATTCTGTCCATATATGGACTTTAAAAAGCAATTGCAGAAGCTCAGTGAGTGTGCAGATATTGAATTCTAAAAACCTTCCTCCACTAAGAGAGACAGAGTATCCTCAAAGAAATGGCTGACTTCAGGGCAAAGGCAAGGAAAATACAAGATAAGCCCATAACATCTTTCTTTGTTAAAATGTAAAGAAGTGGTCAAAGAATGATATGTACATGTCAGAAGGACATAGGAGCCTAGGAAGAACTTGCCACTGGCCAAATTCGGAAAGTTTGAACAGCAAAACAAAAATAATAGAAATAGATTGCAAACTTTTGAATAAAATAGACATCTATATTTCCATTCTGTTATTAGGGAATAAATGGAGGAATAAGGTATAAGCTTATCCTTAAATTAGTATGCCAATGACTAAGTATTGAAGAAGTTATGGAAATAGAAAGATTACTATTTGGCACCATAACTGGTGATTGATTCAGGTGGTGGTCATTAACAGATGTTTAGCCTGGGAGGTAGAGGTTTGATGAACAGGATAGTGACATAGTCTCAGAGTATTTTTCTTCAAAACACTTTTCAGTTGCAAAGGGGAAAATGGGAACCTTAAATTGGAGGACTATGACAGACATACACTTGTACTGGTGATCAAGGTTACCATCATCAGTGGAGAGACAGGTGCCTCTTGATGTGATGCACTGAGAAGAGCATGGCTTCATCTTGGTGGTACTACTACAGGAATGTGCAGCCTGAGACTGAGCAAGAGGGAAACCCAGATGGATACAGATTGAAAAACAGTCCACAGGATGAAACACCGAAGATCCTGAGAGGCAAGAGAGGCAATGAAACCATTCCAGATTAAAAGAGACTAAAGAGAGGTGACAACTAAATGTACTATATGAATCTGGACTGAACCCTGAGAAAAGAAACATTGTGGAAGCATTTGGAAAAATTTTAATGTGTTTCATTGACATGAAGTGAGTGTTGCATTAATGTTGATCTACTGATTTGTGTGGTTAGGTTGTTATTTGGTGTCTGTTAAGTCTCTGCACCATGTTTTGGAGATTTCCATACTTCTATACTTAGGGGAGTAGGGGATATTATGATGGCAACTTGCTCTCAAAGAGCTCAGTGAAAGAATAATAACAAGCAGAGTGAGAGAGAATGAGGGGGAAGAGAGAGAAAATGTGATACATGTGATATAGTCTTCGCTGAAGAATCTAATCAAAGAGGATGCAGGAGTTCTTTGAACCATTGCTATAACTTTTCAGAACATAAGAAATTACTTCAAAATAAATTATTAAATAATTTAAAACATTATTTTATTTATTCTTTTATATTGTTATCTATTTGATTCATATGACAAATTCATCATCTGTTATGGATTGAATTATGTTGCCCCAAATTTCATATGTTGAACTCCTCCTAATCCTCAGTGCCTCAGTGTGTTACCATGTTTGGAAATAGAGTCCTTGCAAAGTAATTACTGAAGTCAAGATGAGATAGTACTGGAATAGGGTGGGTCCCATATCCAACATGGCTTGTGTCCTTGTCAAAAGGGGAAATTTAGAGATAGAGATGCACACAGGGAGAAGACCAGGTGATGAGAAGGACGGAGATCGAGTTGACACATCTATGAGTCAAGGAATGTCAAAGACTGCTGGCAAACCACCAGAAGATAGGGCAGAGGCATGGAACGAATTCGGAAGAATTCGAAGAAAGAACCAACCCTCATAACCCCTTGCTGTCAGATTTTTGGCCTCCAGAACTATGAGTGAATAAATTGTTATTGTTTAAGCCACTTGGATTATGGTATGTTGTTACAGCAGCCCCAGGAAACTAATACACTATTTGTAAATATTTAAGGAAATAAAATGGGGAAACTACCATATCGCATAAAGAGATGAAATGATTAGAAGGGACATTATGAAAATTTCTCTGGATTAGGAAAAGAGAATTATCTGGTACTCCTTTACTTGTTCAATTTATATTATTTATTTATTTATTTTAAGATTTTATTTATTTATTTGATAGACAGAGATTGCAAGTAGGCAGAGAGGCAGGCAAAGAGGAAGGTAAGCAGGCTCCCTGCCAAGCAGAGAGCCCAATGCAGGGTTTGATCCGAGGACCCTGGGATCATGACCTGAGCAGAAGGCAGAGGCTTTAACCCACTGAGCCACCCAGGTGCCCTTTATATTTATTATTTATTTATAATGTCAGCCACAGGGACACAGTAGCCATTTACACCGCCAACCTCTTGCTTTCATGGAGCTTACATTCCAACACAAAGAGGGAGATACTAAACAAATGGCAATAACTGCTATGAAGAAACATAAACAAAAAGAGGGTGAGTAGATAGAGAATAATAAAGGCTACTAGTTTAGGTGAGTGGATCTGAGAAGACCTCTCACCACTCGAAGACAGCAAAATGAGGGACTGGGGAGGAGCTGTCAGCAAGGGAGAATAACAAGTGCAAAGCAGGAAGGAATTTGAAGCACAGAGGAGAATCAGGAAGGCCACAGTGGTTATGGCAGAGTAAGAGATGGGAAGAGTAATAAGAGATTGGTTTGGAAAAATAGCCAAGGATGAGATCATGTAGGAACTTTAGATCATAGTAAAGATTTTACATTTTATTTTAAGTGTCAGGGAAAGCCACTTCAGCATTATAAACACTGAATGACATAAACAGATTTATATTTTCAAAGGATCCCTCTGATTGCTTTGAACAGACAGATGGTAGGAGGGCTTGCACAAGAATGAGGAGACCACATAGGGCACTGTTCTCAGTAACTTCTGTTGGCTCCTCCAGAGTCACTTGCCGTCTGTCTCCATGCTGGGTCCCTAGAACCTGACCTTTATAGGCTGTGCCAAGAAATTCCTTTGACTATTGGCTTCTAGTTGGGTTCAGTCAGTAGGAGCCACGAATGCAAAACTGAGAGGAGACTGAGGTCAGCAAACTAAATTCCTTTGCTTCTTACCTGTAAGGTTGCCAAGGGTCAGCTGCATCACTCTACCAAGAGCCACAGTCACTGTCAGCACCTCATTTCCCTACTTTTGATACCTGCTTCCTTCCTCTGTTTCTTCAGATCTTCTCATGGAAATGACTCTGCATTATTTATTAGCTCTTCATTACACAGACAATTCCAGGGATATGCATAAGATCCTTCTCAAGTGTTTAGCAAAGCACAGGTCAGTGCATGTAAGTGAGAAAATTATTCAAGTCTAGGCAAAGAACCCCTTTCAAAGATACTTGAAATTTCCACAGGACAGAAATGAGGTGTGCTCCTACCAGCAAGAATGAAAAACAAAACAAAACAAAAAACAAAAAAACCCTCATGATTCATGGACCATAGGTACACTACTCAGAAATGTCTTGCCTTTGCAGTGGGGACCAATAAACCTTTGGCTGAACACTGCTCTGGTCTTATTTAGCAAATCTTAAAACAAAATTTTAAAGGATCAAGTTGTTTCCAAATTGTTGTGTTCCAGAGCATAGTTCAAGAATACTTGTAGGGATATCCCAGTAAGTTAAAATTTATAGTGATCCAAAATAAGGAGAAAAAAAAATCAATTTAAACTAGCTAAGTCAGACAAAGGGGAGCCTGGGTGGTGCAGTCATTTAAATGTCTGGCTCCTGGTTTTGGTTCAGGTCATGATCTTATAGGTCTTGGGATGGAGGCCCCTTGCAGGGCTCTGCAATCAGCATGGAGTCTGCTTGAAGTTCTCTGTTCCTCTCCCTCTGCCTCTCCCACTCATCCTCTTTTTCTCTAAAATAAATAAATAAATCTTTAAAAAAGGAATTATGAGATGAAAGACATTTAAAAAGTTGTACCCCATATGTTCAAAAAGTAGAGACATAGAAAATTAAAAAGGACTCAAATAAAGCCTCTAAAGATAAAAACTACAATGTCAGGGATAAAAAATACACTGCGTGGGATTAATGACAGATTTGACATTATAGGAGAAAAGTTTAGGGAAATTGAAGCCGTGGCAATAAAAACCATGCAAAAGGAAACATAAGAGGAAAAGGAATTAAGAATAATGAAAAGAGAGTTATTGAGCAGTGGAGTAATTTCAAGCAGTCTCATTTACTTTTAACTGAAGTCTCTACAGGTAGTGGGAAGGAAATAATATTAGAAAAAAATAATAATGGACAAAATCTTCCAAGTTTGCTGACAACTATAAATCCCTAAATCCAATAAGTGCAACAAACTCCAAGCACAAGAACCTTCAAGGAAATCACAGCTGTGTACAATGTAATCCAATAGCTTAAAACCAGTGATAAAGAAAACAGTTTAAACACAGCAGGAGGGAAGAGACGTAGAATCCACAACAGAACAAATATAACAATGACACAGACTTTTTGTCGTTGAGAATGCAGAGAGGACAGTGGAGTAACATAAATGAAAGTCAAAGTGAAGAATGCAGATACAATGCTGAGAGTCAACAACTTGCTGCTGATTTTAAGACCATGGGATGTAGGAAGTGAGGGAAGACAGACAAGAAGAAAGTCAAGACAGGGGAAGAATGAGTAAGTATTAATGTAAAAAGTCCAGCAGTAAAGAAGTGAAATTGATGGGAAACACTTTGAAGCTGACCTTTTGAGAACTAACCACCTTCTACTTCTGTACTTGGATGATAAAGCTAAATGATTGATAATATAACTTCAGTCAAAGTAAGACATATTGGTATGGAATCGATTGGTGATTATTTGAGGGCAGAAAATCACTAATACTTTTCATGCTCAGAGGGGAACATGCTAGGTAGTCTTTGCTGTTTGGGCCATTGTGGAGAAGATAATTTCCTTTTGTTTTTTCCTTTCTCATATTTTCACAAGGCTGTTCTACGTTCAGCAGGTCTATTGATGCCTCTAAAGTTGTTTCTATTAAATTAATCCACTCCATTTAAAGAAAAGTTTTGCTGTGCTGCTTAAGATAGTTTGTAATTCATGAGGCACCTAGGTGGCTCAGTCAGTTTAACAGCTGACTCTTGGTTTTGCCTCAGGTCATGATCTTGGAGTCCTGGGATCCAGCCCTACCTCGGACTCTGTGCTAGTGGGGAGTCTGCTTGTGGATTCTCTCTCTCCCTCTGCCCTTCCCCCACTTGTGCACAGCTCTTTCTCCCTCTCTCTAAAATAAAGCAATCAATCAAAAAAAGAGATAAATTGGAATTTGTCTCTAGAATGAACTGATGGTGAACGGTGTGACTTAGAAGGCAATTCTGCAGGGAAAAACAAGTAAGGAAAAATATGCAAGCGTGTTATGATTGTCACTGGATTGTGAGAAGCCAAAAAAGAGAGTAGGGAGGGAGAAAGGGGAGAAAAGAGAAAGCAGCCTAAAGGGCACAACAAAGCCATTCTTTATACCCCATAATTGACACAGGAACTAAGCAAGAAGCTAGAGTCCATGGATCCTGGTTTGGCCTGTACTTCAAAGAGGGGGAAAAACCTGGAGTAGAAAAAAAAGTTGATGATTTTAAACATATCAGACACTTATTTTCAAATTTGTAAATAGGAATATGTTATTTAAAACTATTCTGCATAGTGAGTGAAGTCAAAACAGAAACTTAACTGTATTCTCTATTCACTTTCTCAGTGTCCTTAATGATAGTTTTGTTTTCTGAAATTACACTATTCTTCCCTAATTTATCTGACAATAGACATGTTTTGTAGCATATTTTTAACTATTCCATCACTAGGCAATTTTACCAAGGCATAATTTGAAAGCAAACCAATTATACCATTTTGCCTGTGATCAGTTTATGCTTTTCTTTTTTCTTTCTTTGTCTTATTTTCTATTTCTGTCTTTATTCTCCCTCAATATCCCTCTTTCTCCCTCCTTCTCTTCTCCTTCCTTCCCTCTCTTATCTCTCTGCCTTAATTTTACAGTGAAAAGAAAATAATTTATGTGGCATTAGAGGCAAAACAGCCTCTTATTTTGCCAGAGGGTGCAGAGGGGAAAGAAAAGAGGGCTAGCAATCACCCATTACAGTATGTGAGTGTAACCAGTCAGTTTCCTCTTCCTCACTAGCAGCAAATACAACCAGAATTGTAGAGAATATGGTACACTTAAAAAAAGAATACCTGTAAGAAAAGTGGTGCTTTCACTGATCCATCAAAAAGACACATTATTAGATTCTTTAGTGGTAATTCCCTAGGGCAAAGAAAGGAAATTCTACCTTTTTAAACATTGAAAATATCACCAGCATTAAGCTACTTTAGTAAGCCATGGTTGAGCCCTTTGTTTTGAGTTCCAGTCCAAAGTGATCCATCTTAAACTGTGTCAAGTTCATGCATTTGACAGCAATGACTGGTCCCCTTGAAAAGACCCAGCTGGCCCTGTTCCAAGTGGACTAGTGATTTTAAAGCAGAGAATCCTAGAGTTGAGAAAAGTTTGAAACTTATCCATTCCAGCCCTCTAACCAATTTAAGAATCCATTGTGTAATACTCTGGTAAATGCTAATCCCACTTCCATTTCAACTGCTCCAAGGATAGGAGGCTTACCACCTTGGTAGTAACATGTTTAAGTTTTTTGGAAGATGTCAGTTGTAGAAATGTCTTTTTTATATTGAACTAAAATCTAATTTCTTGTAGCTCCTACTCTCAGAGAAAGAACAAAAACCTCAGCACTGGTCTTTCTGCTCTGGGATCTGTTCTCAATTCTTTAGTTCAGAGAAATAAATCTGGTCAGAATTGGGAAGGCAATGCAAACATCACAGGATAACATAGAAGTGTAAGAACACCTAGATCTGTGGAACAGGGACTCAGGATACCTTAAGCTCTTGGATAGTATAGAATCATAGCTAGGGTGACAATATAATTTATCACCTAGATCAGAATACTTTTGAAAGTGAGAGAGTTGTTATTAACAATTATACCAGAACACAGGTATGAATTAGTACTTTTCAGGATACAGGAACATCCTAATCAAGTTAAGAAAAATCAGCCTGGGACAGAAACAATTCTGAGTTCACTAAAACATTCAGTTTTCCTCCTGGGCACAAAGAAAGACTTTATTCGCCGCCACCACCACCAATCACAACACACACACACACACACACACACGCACACGCACACGCAGATGGATTAATTGAGTCACAGTCTATAGATAGATTGAGATAGATTGAATTATGGTTCTGAGTTATGGGCAATTTAGTGGGAGCAGAAGTGATGTAGCCTGTTTTAGATACAGTCATAGAACATATGAGTCATATTAGGATGGTTCCCATTGATTCCTTGAGGGTGGAAACATATAGAGGAAGGAGATTGAATCTTGAGTTTACTGCTTGGAGGAGAGCCACCCAGAAAAATCACTGACTAGAAACATCCTCTTGAGACTCTGCATGAATGAAAAATAAATCATTGTTTTATGGTTCTGAGAGTTTGAGGTTGTTTGTTATTGCAGTTATCCTACCCTGAGTAACACAGCTGCAAATCATGGAAATACCAACATCAAGGATTGCAAATCCAGTTTCAAAAAATCCACTTTTCAGGATTTATCCTTAGAAAAATGTTATGGGTGTACTACTCAAAGATTTTCTAAAATGTCTCTACCAGACTTGTTTATTATAATATGAAACTTCAAACAACCTAAATGTCCAACAATAAACATTGATTTAAAAAATTACACATTTTTAAGATGAAATATGACACAGACATTAAAATGACATGAGAAATATTCACACATTTTAACATGTTTAGGCTATAGAATGCCTTACAATTAAACCTATGCATGGAAAAATTATTGTGTGTATATATATGTATGCATGTACACTATATATATTCATATATATGTGTGTGTGTGTATGCATGTCAAGAGGGATTACTGTAGGTGTGGACTTTGATATAAATTTTATCTTTTTTCCAGAGATTTATTTAATTGAGACAGAGAGAGAGGGAATGAGTGAGGGGACGAGCAGAGGGAGAAAGAGAGAGAATCACAAACAGATTTCACACTAAGCATGGAGCCCAATTCGAGGCTGGATTTCAAGACCCTGAGATCCTGACCTGAGCAGAAACCAAGAGTCTGATGCACAACTGACCGTGTCCCCCAGGTGCCCCATGAATTTTATCTTCTTTACTTCCTGGATTTTTCAATATTAAAAATTGTAGACATGTACATATATAATGTCTATAGTCAGAAATTTTAAAGAGTCTCACAAATAAGTAAGTGAACTTGAAAAATTGACAGAATAGAGCAGTGGACTCTTCATTGCAGAGGAAATGGCCACCAGGAATCACAAATCAATATACTGCTCCTGCAGGGAAGAGGCATAAGGTACCTTCTGCTTAGTTGAACTGTTGCCTGCTTCTCACCTACATCTCACCTGCTTCTACTTCTCTGACGTTGTAAGAGCCTATGCTGACCCAGTCTGGGAATTTGCTGTGAATAACTACAAGAGCTGACTGGCTGAGTGGTACATTCAGTGACTGTCATCAGACAGCTCTCTGATGGAAGCATTCTCCTGAAACTCACATTGCTCATAGGGTAAAGAGTAAGATCGTGGGGGAAAATCTTGCAGTTATCTCCATGAATTACTGAATAGCAATAATCTTAGTCACAAAAAATAATCTTAGTTGATCCAAATCTTTCTTGATCCAAAATGATAATGTTATCATTGACTCTCAAAGGGAAACAGGAAACAACAAAGAGAATCCCTTTTGAGTTCTTTTATTGTTCTCTTAGTTTAACAATAGATCAACAAAAGCAATTTTCATCCATCCACTATTAGTATCATGTCTCTTTAAGTTGTTCTACAGCCTTCAAAAATAGCACCTTTGAAGATGGATACTCTAGAAAGTAAAATAGAAAGTTAACAAAAATGTCTCAATATTCCTAATTTGCATACATGGTATTTAATTAAAGAGATGAATTCAGGGTTTTATCTCTCTGTGTCCTTGTTTATTGGGTCATGTTTTAAAATTGATCTTTATCTGACTCTTCTTCACTGAGAAATAAGCTTTCTGTTTCCCATTCTTCTTTGACTTGTTAGAGGTTTTTCTAAAAGTGGGAATCCAGAAACAAAAGTCAGGGAAATCAGACACTCTAACATTTCAGTGAAGGATTTAGCTAATCCCTTTTCATTAATGTTCAGAAATTCTGGCACTCAAGCAAGAAGCACTGCAGGCTGAATTTCACCAATAAGGCATTTTTAAAAATTTTTATTTATTCGACAGACAGAGATCACAAGTAGGCAGAGAGGCAGGCAGAGAGAAAGGGGGACGCAGGCTCCTGGCTGAGCAGAGAGCCCAATGTGGGGCTCGATCCCAGGACTCTGAGATCATGACCTGAGCTGAAGGCAGAGGCTCTAACCCACTGAGCCACCAAGGCACCCCCAATAAGGCATTTTTAAATACGAATTATAGATTGAAAAAAAATTAAAAAAAAAGAATTATAGCTTGGCTGTATTTGAGTCTTCGGTGTTTGCATAACACATATCATGGTTTCTGATTATACAGTAGAAGATACTTCATTTAGGAATTCCATCAAACCAAAGAACCATGTTCTTTAAAGCACTGGAGTTTTATTTCTTGAAAACATCATTTTTTGTTTAAAGCCAGCCTGTGCAATTACTGTAGGGAGAGTTTCCAAAGTTTGTTAATACATGATGATGATATGCCTCACCTGATCTCCTGATGGCCAAATGGTTTCAGTGAGGATTGCAGGAAGCACGGTTAGGTAGATTACCACCGAAGCATCTCCCATTCATCCTGTGTGTAACTCATGCTTTGTTAAATAAGTGGATATTTTATTGGGTACCAATTATTTTAAAGCATTGAAATGAAATTGTGTAAATGTGTCCTGTGACAACACACATGTACCTTTCAATCATTTTTACTTTGGGAGTTTAAAATATCTGATGTCCAGAAATCAATTCATGTCTCAGATATTTCAAAATTTGAATTCATTTCTAATAAAATTTTAATAAAAATTTCCTCCTTTCTGCATCACATAAAGGACTTCTATTGATTGTCTCTGGAAAAAAAATGCAGCTTATCTCTCACCGCCTGCAGCACTACTTACTTTTGTGTGTATGTGGGGTGGGGGAGAGATTCACTGGAGTGAAGAGGGTTTCCCTGGAACAAAATGAGCCATTGAGTCATAAGTTTGAACAGTGCTTTCTCTCCAGACACTAAGATGAGCTGACACTAGATTTCAAAAAAAAAATTGCCTATAAGCAAGTTCAAAGTCATAGTATCACTTCCAGAACCAAAATGAGATGTGGGCACATGGGGCTAACTAATAATTTGACACTCCTTCAAACTGATATTCTTTGAATACAAGTATGTATTAGCAGACAGGATGAAAACTGAGAGGGGAAAGTGCAGAGAGGTGCTGGTTCAGAAATCAGCCACTTCTCTAAGGTTTAGAAACATTTAGCTTACATTCCCTGCTCAAGGAGAACATGTTCTTTAAAAGCACTTTAGAAGAAAAGAAATGTTTCTTCTAGTGACCCCTCTTTAAAGAGTGCTTTAGAGACCATCAAGTGATCATTTCCTACTTGAACATGCCTCTGAGGTCAGGCTTCCAATCAGTTCTGGTTCATGAATATTATTTAGCACCTACTAGGTTTAGGCACCCTGCTTGGCTGGGGCTACAAGGGTAAGCAAGCAGCTTATCATAGCATTTCTTCCAATCATTAGCAGTCCTCTCTGAGAGGAGTTCTAGAAAATGCAATTTGCTGCAGCTCCCAGTATTTTCAATCATGTTATAGTGGCCTCAGTGGCATTTCAGTGCCCAGGTACTAGCTCGGCTGGCCTATTTCTAATTCCGACTCTGAGCATACTACCTCCCTACAGAAAGAAATAGCTTGACCTTCTAAAGGCCATTCACACATTCCTCCTTGCCAACCCAATTTTAATAACAACAGGAATGAACCAATATCCCTGTGTCTTACTAACAACTTGAAGCTGGTCTAGCAAAACTCTGTGGTATCAGATGGCAAGCGTGGCATCCAGGGATCCGGAAGGGCTGAGACCAGAGTTCTTGGCTGGGGTAATCAGGCTGTGTGGGCTATGAGGTCTCAGACTTTAACTGTGTCTTCTCTTACTGGAAGGCATAGAAAGGCAGGTGGGATTTTAGGCAAGCCACTGTTGAACTCACCTATCACAGGCTGCTTCTTTGATATCACCTTTATTACTGGAGAAAGACCTGCAGCAGGTTTATTGATTCAAAATCTGTAACTTCACTGAAACTCAGGAAGAGTAAAACAAACAGATCAATAAGCTTAAGGTTGGTCCTCCCTTCTATTTCAAAGAATTCAGAGTAGATAAACAGTGGTTTCCATAGCAGGTGTTTTAGCGGTGGTCGAAATACCTTTTACAGTATCCCATTGCTTCTTCCACAGAGTATAAGACAAACTGGCACTGTTTGCTGAGGTTGAACCAATTCCTGAGGTCCCATAGTGCACAGAGTGTTACTTTGCATTTTGTTATTTCAAGTACTATTTTCTATGCATTATTTTAACCTTAAGGAAGGGTTAATTTACTCCATTTAGACTGTGTACTAATTGTAATTATTTTTATTGCCTTGATTTATTGGAAGAATCATAAAACAAGATTTAAAATATGCAATGTAAAAATATTTTCTGTCCATAGAAGGAGGCCATTTTTTTTACATTAATTTATCTCTACTTGGCTTACTTGAACCAAGTACTATAAGCTAGTAAAACTGGAATTTCCTCCTCATTGAGAAAGGAAATCAAGAGTATTCTCAGATCTCAGAGAGATGTGTCATGCGTATATTTTTGATTAAAATTTACCTCGGTATTGGCCATTAACAAAAAGCAATAGGAAATTAATATTACAGTTGGGCAATCTGCCATGCCTTACTGTCTAACTTTCATTTGTTGTCCCTTAGCCAATGACTCTATTATTCTTTTCTTCCCTAACTATGAGGGTTCGTTCATATTCCCAATCGGATTTTTTTTTTCAAATTTACCACTGCATCTAACTTGAACTAAGAGGTTAAATGCAAATGCGAAGATTTGCCCACAAATGTGGGCTGGGCTACAGCATCAGGAATGTAAATTATCAACCAAATGACAACTATTAACTGATGTTTCAAAGAAATTGTGTTGGTTTAACAGCTAGGTAGCTAATAACTATGCTTATCTAAGTATGCCTCAGGTTTTCATTCTTTGTTGTACATAAACAGGGATGGGGACAGTGGAAGATAAGTTTTTTTTAATGTGCAAGTTATTTTTCAACCCCTTTGTTGTTCTTTAGTGTGTTGTGATATTTTGCCTCCTAAATTCTGAAAACAACTCTAATGATTTAGTAGGAATGCCTTTCATGCAAATAGATGAAGTAATTGAGAGAATAAATAAAAATATTCAGTGAAAGTTCCATGATGAAGCAGCACACCTGTGAGACTTCAGTGATGGATTGATGGATTATTGATATTATAGAAATTGTCAAATCTTCTCAATAACATTGGAATCATTCCTATTTTTTTTTCAAAAAATAAGGAAAAACTGTGAATTCGTTGGAGTTTGGGGGATTGTAGCTAATGAATTTTTAAAATTTAATAAAATATACAGATGAAACTGACACATGACCTCTGAAAATAAACAGAGAAGCCAAATGATCCCTATATATTCTTCTGGTACCATGGCCTAGATGCTGAAGTGCGGTGCAGCTGGTAAAAATGCATCTGTGCATTCACTCATGAACAGAGGAAGCTCTTGCAACCCCAGAGACTACTAGACAATTAGGCTAGGCCAACACTGTATACAGATTCCATTAGGTCAACGTGTGTGTGTGCATGTGTGTGTGTGTATGTACATGTGTGCATGCACAATAGTATTGACTCAAATTGTTTAATTCAAGTTAAACCATTTCATTCACTTAGCATAGTGCCATATACTCAGTATGGCAAGACCAAATAAATACCAATTAAGGTTAATGAGATAGATGGACACCAGGAAATGATTAACTGATTCCATGATGGTGTGATCAATGCATTGTTACTTCTCCAAATTGATAACTAGAAAAAATGTATGGCACCATGAATATCGACATATAATAGCTCGGGTTAGAATCAGGATATTGTATAAATGTCAAATGGTATGTGGCTCATTTTCAAATATCACAATTAAAATAAAAATACCTGAAATGTATCTGTGCTCTAACACTGCATAGACATATAAGAAATAAGAGGTACAATCCTAGTTTTGTAATTATCATGCTACTGAATGTTAATGAATGAATGGCATGAACAACATGTAGTTTTTCCAATGGTGGTTGTCACAACCTGAGAAATTTGTAGGTTTGCATCTCTGTGGTATGAAGGAAAGAAATACTCAAATATTCTGAAGCATAAAAAACTCATATCAAATACATAATGAAAAATATTGAGATTGTAAATTAATAGTAAGGGAAATATACTTTGTGAACAGGAGACTCTTTCTTAGACTTATGGGTAGGATATCATTTTCATGTTTGCCTCATACTATTTAAAAAATCTTGTTTTATTTATTTATTTATTTTTAAAGATTTTACTTATTTATTTGAGAGAGAGCATGAATGGGTGGAGGGACAGAAGGAGAAGCAGGCTCCCCTCTAAGCAAGGGGCCAGACACGGGACTCATCCCAGGACCCAAGGGCAGATGTTTAACTGGCTGAGCCACCCAGGCACCCAGAAAACATCTTGTTTTAAACGTTTAAATCCCATGTGTAAACAATGGGATTGCACTGATCTCTTTCCATAAGTACATATCATCATTACCACATAGGGTATTTTAGGAAAGCTTTCATATCTGTGCTTCATATCTGTGAATGGATAAACCATCATGTAATAAGAGAATTTTAAATACATATATTTATTCTAAATAACTTACTTGGATTAACAAGGAATCACATGGGCAGGTATGTACAAACTTCACTTGTGATCACTCTAAGTGTTTTGTGTATTAAACATGATATAGATGCTGGTTGTACTCAGAAACACACAAATCAGCATGAACTGACTGCAACATGCAACTGTCTTTAATGATGGGGTCCACTATTTGCACCTGTAAAGAGCCATCTGCAAGAAATGTGGATGAATGGATGGATGGATGAGGTTTGTGTGTTACAGCTTGATGTCTTCATGGTTTCACAACCACTTATTTCATGATCCATAATGCTGAAGAAAGAACTGTTTCCTGAATGGTACAAAGCTTCCGTGTGTGAGTAGAGCCCCCGGGTTAGCTATGCTGGAAGTTCTGATGGCACCATTTCATTTTCTTGCTTTTCATCTGCCTTCCTTTCAGCTGTGTGAGCTATTTTATTTTGACGTTTCTAAATACCAGCCTCCTCAAGATAAAATGCGACTGGGTTCTTTGGAGTGCTTCTTGGCATGGATCGTTTTTTGCAAAATGGATGTGCGTTAATAATAGATACTATTATAAAGCTACCACGGGGCTCCCACCTTTAACAAAGGTCCAAGAAGAATAACAAAGGTCCAAGAAGAATTGCAGATCTCCATTTTGGTAGTTGCCCAAGCTGAGTACTGGCCAACCTTGAGGAGCAGGAGAAGTAGGGGATAAATATGTCATGCATTTACTTACATATTTATACAATGGAAAGAAAACATATTATACAGGGCCCCAAACTATTGTGACATAAGTCCAAGTTACTGCTGCTATCCATTTCGACTTTAAAACTTCATAGAAGCAATATATGTTTAGTCTTCTCATTTGCTTCTGCCTGGTAGCTGTGTGAATGTTCTCCTATTTTAACCACACAATCACCTCCTAATGTCGCACTGAGATGTCTGGTAATAACTTAGAATGTCATATTAAGAATAACGCCCTGACACTGTTCATGTAACACCCATTACCATACTTTCTGAAATATAAGTCCTAGAGAACCAGCTGCTGGAGCCAGCATTCAGTGTTTCTAATGTGAAGATGACAGATTGCTCTAATACATAACTGACATGCAGTGTAATTTAAAAAAAAAGATCTAATCTCATGCTGCAAGTGAAAGGAGTATATGGGAGTTACCCAAAGGGCAAACAAAAAAAAATTTAAAAAGAGGAAAAAAAGAAAGTCTTATGAAACATTTTTCACAGCATATTTCTGAAGCAACAGCAAGGAGAAAAAGCTATCATCTTGTCATGAAAAATAGATCTAAAACAAGCAGAGGCTGTGGAAGGTTGAGAAAATGCAATAGAATATCAGGCATCTAAAGAGACAAGGCAACACTTTTGGAATAGTAAGCAGATTGGTTACACAATAGCCAACCTATAATTGAGGACTACTCCAAAGAACCTTCATTTTACTTGCCTCTAGATTGCTCATCCCTATTTACGTGGCACACACTCACCACTGCTCTGTGCTGAGAAGACCTGACACACAGTGAAACCTAACTCTGACTTGCTTACCTTTGAGAAACACCCTAAGGAAATGAATACCAGATGGGATTAGGGCGGACATCTACTCAACTTCTCACTCTCTCTTGCTGTATTGACCAATAACCTAATAATGGAAGATTTTATTAACTCACTTTTCATTTTGAAAGATGGGGAATATTTTAAGCTGTATGAAAATAGTGTCAACTTTCTATATAAATACTACATATGTAAATATTTATTTATTTATATATTTTTAAAATATATTTTAAATATTTTATTTATTTATTTATTTGACAGACAGAGATCACAAGCAGGCAGAGAGGCAGGCAGAGGGGGGGGGAAGCAGGCTCCCTGCTGAGCAGAGAGCCCGATATGGGGCTCAATCCCAGGCCCCTGGGATTGTGACCTGAGCCAAAGGCAGAGGCTTTAATCCACTGAGCCACCCAGGTGCCCCTACATATGTAATATTTAAAATAGAGCTACAGATCATACTTAAATGGATGTTTTTAAATGCAGCCATTGGGGGGAAAAGAATCTGTATCAGTCATACTGTTTAGAATTGAATTTCCAAACATTTTTCAAGAACACTTTTGAGTTAGCTATCATCAGGGGGACGGTGTAGAGAATATAAGAACCAGGAGTAACAAGAAGAACCAGGAAACCCACTGCCCCCATGCCTGTATCTGCTGGATCTCTGAAACCCAAACTTGCATTTTAAAAGCTATTTATTGCCCATCACCATCATGGGTTGACACCAGAGACTGATGGTGTCACATACATTACCAACAATTGATAGAACTGTGGGAGGTCAAAAACAAAACCCACAGACCTCTCAACCTCTTCAACCACAAGGCCTGCAATCTGTTGATGGTTGAGCTTGTGTATCTTCCCAGCTGTCTTCTAGAAATGAGATTATTTCATCAAAAAGGAGAGAGTGTTCATAGAGAGGAAAAGGTGACTGGTGGGAAGTGTTTTCCTTTAAAAAAAAAAAATCCCTAACACCAAGAAAAGGTGAATCAGAGAACTTTGACAGAAATGACAATGAGGAGACAATGAAACCTCTTCTAAATAGTAAAAAAGGTTATTAAAGGCATACACTTTCCCTTAGAAATAGACCCTAAATTTATTTTTTATTCCCTTTTTCTGGAATGCCCTTTCATTAAAAGAGAAAAAGCCAACCCTGAAGCCATAGAGCTAAGCTTCCTTTGATACCCTAATTCAATCAAATACATATTGAGCCAATGTGCCTGTGACTGGCAGGGTGGAGAAGATGGGCGAGAGACAGCCACAAAAGATCAGAGAAACATCCAAGAAGGAGCAGACATGATTAGGGACCTCATGGGTAGATACCCTGACCAAACATGAGGGAGTCCTCCTCATATCTGTGTAGGCCAGTTTCCATCTTGATCAAGCCTGTCCCTGGAACTATTGGTCTGGGTTCACCTTTGGATACCTGTTTGTCTCAGTGAAAAGTATAAGTACCATCATGAACATCAGGCTGTGAGATGAAAGGTGAAGATTCTGCTCATCCATAAACCAGAGGAGCAGTACTGGAATATCTGAGATTCATTCACAGCCATTTTTTTCCCAAAATAATAATATCAGAAAGGAAACAGGCTTCACATTTCACAGACATAAAGTTTAGATTACTCTATTGGGAACATTAAATATTGTAATGCTGCCAGTTCTTCCCAAATCAGTTTGTATCTTCAAAATGCAATCCCCAAATAAAATCCCAATGGAGTTTTTTGCATAACTTTGGGGAAAAAATGATTCAAAAATACATCTGAAAAAAATAAACAATGGAGGGATTGTCCAAAATCATGAAAAAGAAGAATTAAATACTGGAACAAGAAGATTTATTCTATTATAAGAGCCAATAATTAAAAACAGTGTGATATTGGCATAAAAATCGGCTGACAGATCAAGGGAACAGAACAGATAACCCTAAACAGATCCTAGAATACAAGAGTCAAAAATACTGCAAACTACTTATGTTGATTAATTGGGCACATGCGGCAAAATAAATTGTGTTTTTACCTCTTATAATAGCAAGATAGGTTGGTAGATAGATAGGTAGAAGCAATCTGAGCTAGATTATTAAATGCTACAAATAAGTCAATAAAAATTAGAAGAAAATGCTTGTAAATACTGAATCTTAGGATGTGAGAAATAAAATAAAGCATAAAAGTAATTGAACAGTTTGCCTGTCACAACTAGATATCCAACCATTACAGATTCTTTACTGTCATAAAAACTAAAATGAATACCAGTCAATCACTAAGAGAATTTGAACAATCAAGTGAAAATGTACAGCCTGAGAGGCCTATCAACCAGCTATAGTAAAGAAGTGAAAAGACAGAGCACATGCCTGACCCAAAGGGGATAGATAGATAGATGATAGATAGATAGATAGATAAACATCTATCTATGATAGATCTATCAATCTTTCTATCTCCTTTGGGTCAGGCATGTATATATATATATATACACACACATATATACATATGTGTGTGTATATATATACAATTGGTCCCTGACCATCATGCTATAAAAATGCTTAGCCAAATTTGAAACACAAAAAGAGAAGTTCAGATTTTAGTTTGTGATTTTCTCAGGGCCGTGAAGATTGTATACTCTATAATACTACCAGATACCCAAAAGTAAGCAGAGATTCAAAGCAGGGCAGAATCTGTTGTTACCCTTCACCAAGCCTTTCAGGATAATGTTATGAAGCCATTGATGACTGAGTCTAGGATCTAGCTTAGTAAATGATTCCAAGTGTTCCACTGACTTAGAAGGTTTTAGTTTGCCTGGAAAGAGGTCCAAACTCTATAAACTGCTATAAGTGTTTAAACCTACAGGTTTAACATATATTTAGCATTTGAATAAAATAACTTTTATTTTTAAAAAATCATATAGATCGAGTTACTGCCTGCCTCATGCAAGCTTAAAATTTGAATCAATTTAACTTTAATTTATAAAATGCAACACATAGAGAAACTTTTAAATGCTTTCAAATGATGGTACTTATTAAGTTTTCTCTCAGAAAAATAGAAAGAAGAGTGGAAGGAAGGGAAGAAGGAAGGAAGAAAAGAGGGAGGGAAAGAAGGAGGGAGGGAGGTAGGGAGAGAGAGAAGGAAGCACTGAGGGAGGCAGGAAGAGAGAGAGGAAGGGAGGAGGAAAGGAAAGGTATTATTAGGATGATGATTCTTATGATTATGAATTCAAACATCAAGCCTTGAGCTCCAAACCTGGCACATTATAAATGCTCAGTGCTGCATATACGACATCTGTCTTCTTATTAATGAAACAGTGGGCCTATGTTAACCCTCACTTGTCACTCCTCACTTTCACCCAGCTGGTCAACATGGGAAAAGCCATATAGTATCAAGGAAGGACTCTGCATTCACACTGATTACAATCTTAGTTTATGAAATAAAACACATGACATGAAAAATGGATTGGCCAGAATAAAATAAATCCAACCTAAGGAGAGCATGTACTATTGAATGTTCTGAAGAGTAGAAACAACAACTAACACATCTTGGATCCTTGTGACTCCCTAGGAAAAAGCACAAACCTATGACATGTGACCAAGGGGAGGAGGAAAATGGCCATTCCCATAAAGAAGAAAAGCCTGAGATAAGGGGAGGAAGGGGTGACCAGTTCCTCAGGGGGAGGCAGAGAATGATTGATCTAGGGGAAAGCAAAGAGGTGGGAAGAAGCAAAAAGAAGTGAAGGTGAAGGTGGAACAGGTGACACAGAAGGAACTCAAGGGCCGGCTTAAGCCTTTTCTGTCCTTCATTTCACTGAAGATGGGAGAGCCCTGTGGGCTTGCACTGAGGTGGGGCCAGGTAGAAATGGAATTATGAGGCTTCCCTTCCTTTCCCAATATTTTCCCTCACCATTTTATTTTATGTCTTATTTTAGTTAAATATCGAAATGACTTTAGAAAATCTGTTTACAATTATCAGCAACCAAGCAACACCAGCCATGCAAGTTACTTCCCTGCTCTATTTTAAAGAACTCGGACAATGACTTTTTCCAATAGCTTAAATATAGGGCCCCCAAATAATATATTCTCTTCCCCAAACACTGTTTTCTTCTATTACAAATGTAGTATTTCTCTTCCTGTTCATATACTTAATGAATATTTTAGAAACATTCCCTTCCTGTGTTCATCTGTTTACTTTATACTTTTCTATTTCCTTCCCAATTATCTTTCATCCTAAATTGTAGAACTTAGTTTTTAACAGTTATTTTTTCTTACCAATCACATGTGCTCTTTTTTTTTTTTTTTTAGATTTTTTATTTATTTGACAGACAGAGATCACAAGTAGGCAGAGAGGCAGGCAGAGAGAAGGAGGAGGGAAGCAGGCTCCCTGCTGAGCAGAGAGCCCGATGTGGGGCTCGATCCCAGGACCCTGGGACCATGACCTGAGCCGAAAGCAGAGGCCCTAATCCACTGAGCCACCCACGTGCCCCCACATGTGCTCTTTTCTTTCCCCTCCCTCTTCCCATAGTCTCTCATACATAGCTTTGTATTCTCAAATGAGATTTTACATATATATTTTTTATCTTTTCAGATTTCTTTTCTATTTGGATCACTGCCAGACCTATGGCCCCATTTCACACTTCAGTGAATTAATCAGGAGCTGAAATAGTTCTCCTCAGTGTTTTATGTAATATGTCTAGCTCAAATTCACCATTGAAGGCAATATAAAAACCTTACTTTTACTTTAAAAAGAAGAAGTTGTGAGTACAGAAAACCATGTTTAGGAACCAAAGCAGCAGTGAACAAGAGAGGCAGAGACCCCGTTATCTTCTAGAGATCAGCTCTGGGGGACATTCCCTAGAGTCTGCTATTGAGTACCTCCCTGATTTTCACTACCTCCTGGCACTTGCTGACCTTCAACGTCCCTTGAATGATTCATATTTTATGGTATCTCTTCATCAATCACACTGCTTCCACCTTTAATTCCTGTCAAGTAAAGAACCTGTTTTTCTCCTTATCTTGGTAGATAATTGAGACAATACATAAAGGTGTAAAGGAAAATGAAAAGTGATTTTAGAGAATTAACCCAGGCTACCTGCTACTCATCACTTTGTATAGTTTTCAGCTCCACTTTATTTTTGCACACATGGTTACAAGGGACGCCATCAAAAATTCTTTACATAAGTATAGCTAATGTGGTTTGTGGGGAGTTTTTAGCATAACACCTGTTTTGAAGTATAAAGATATTTGGAAGAGTAAAAGTTGAAATGCTAGTGTATCAAGGATTACCTCTTTTTTACAACCCCAAATACATTCCTGGTTTGGTCATTAAACCAAATATATTTTACCTCATCTTAAACCTTCAGTTTCTTTGAATTACATAGAAAATACTCATCTCAGTCTGAGTCAAAGTTACGCAGTTTCTGAACTCTGGTAAACAATGCATGTGAGTGTGCACCCACGCAAGTCTATGCATGTGCGGGCTAGATTAGTGGATAGTGAGGAACAGAATTTTTATCTCTGTAATCATGATTTGGCACAAATATGAAGCTGCGGAAGCCCTGTGTGCATAGAATTTTGCTTTGTTGGAGAGTATCTTGGACTTTAGCAGAAAGACAGGTAGGTATGTAGATGTTAATACAATAAAATATCTAATTCTCAAAATACATTGTTTTAGATAATTTGTAGTTTGCTATCTTTCTAACACCAAAGAATTTCTTAATTTTCTTATAACATTGAAATACACTTTAATCAATTGTTTTATCATTATCTTGTGGCATATAGAGAAGCAGTATCACTAATTTTAAATTTGTATATATAGACAGAAATTTCCACCATGCCCGATGGAAGAAACATCCCATCTTCAACAGCATAGAAAGAGGAAGACAAGAACTATGTCATATGCACAGTTATTAATCCAGGTTGGCAATTTAGAGAGACAGTGTGGTCTAGCTGATAGAACACCAGATGGTAAAGCATGGGACCTGGTTTCTATTCCTAGTTGTATTGTTGTTAGATTCGTCAGGGGATTTCTCTCTGTCCATCCTCTTATGTCAAAGTGTTCACAATCTTCACCCTCACTTTCCTTC
This sequence comes from Mellivora capensis, assembly GCA_004024625.1. Classification (NCBI taxonomy): domain Eukaryota; kingdom Metazoa; phylum Chordata; class Mammalia; order Carnivora; family Mustelidae; genus Mellivora; species Mellivora capensis. The sequence continues at coordinate 22,357 of PISX010025204.1, forward strand.
ACAGGTATGACAGGAAAACTTGCCCAGACAGCAGCTAGGGATTCTCAAAACGATATTAATAAACATAAGAATGTTTTAGTGTTAAAGTGTCATTTGAAGCTGCTGTTGACTCTCTTTGAGCTCCAAATGTTTCCTTAACATAGCAGGTGGGTAGCTAGTTTGCTTGTGGTTGTTGACAAGCTTGGTCATGGTAACATTGGCTCAGGCTTGAAAATAGTTTTCAGAACTCTTTAGTATTCAAATCTATCTTGTTCATTTACTTTGCACTGTTTCCATACCATCTTCCTAATTTGATTCCTTCCTTTTGTTATAATATCCACCTTCAACAATTCAATAGGGGAAAGAAGGAATATTTATGTTAAGTCAACAGTAAATTTATTGGGTTTTTCTAAGTCCATGGCACTTTTGTGGCTATAATAGGGAATACAGATGTCTAATATATCTTTCTATGAAGAAGTACACAGTTGACTTTGAGAGATAGGTTTAATTCACATGAAACATTTAGATTAATGAACTGGTATCAAATATAAAATATAACTGACAATTCATATAAACAATTCATATAAACAAAAACTGGTATGAACTAAGAGGAAAGCTTCATGCTATATATGGGATCGATTTGAGCAAAGTTAATAGGATTTGGATCAGAAGAGAGCAGAATGGACAGCCATTATAAAAAAGGTCTAATAGCAGAAGTAAATTCAGGAAGGCAGCAATGCAGATAACAGTGTGATTGTCGATATTAAGGATCGGAGAGGAATAGGTTACACATAAATACTATAGCTTCGCTAGAAGTTGACTAGTTAAATATGGAGAATTTTGTATCATTAGGTTCTAAGGCAATATGAAGCTTTTGGAGATTTTGATAAGAAAAATGTCCTCAGTAAAGATTAATTTGGGCAAGTTAGCCAGAAAATAGATATACAGGATGGCCTTGAGGAAGCCTGGACTTACAGAGACCAAGGGCAGGGGAGATGGAGAAAAAGAACAGTCAGGGAACACTTTTCTTTGAAGAAATGACTTGTGATAAGGAATTATTTTCAAGGGTGCCTGGGTGGCTCAATGGGTTAAGCCTCTGCCTTCAGCTCAGGTCATGATCTCAGGGTCCTGGGATCAAGCCCTGCATCAGGCTCTCTGCTTAGAGGGGAGCCTGCTTCCCCCTCCCCTCTCTCTCTGCCTCTCTGCCTACTTGCGATCTCTCTCTGTCAAATAAATAAAATCTTTAAAAAAATAAAAAATTTAAAAAAAGAAGGAATTATTTTCAAGAGAATGAGAGTGCTAAAAAAGAAAGAATGGACTTTTGTGCCATTAATTACAAGATAGGAAAGATAGTCTTCCCACATCTGGGGAATGATATTTCAGGAAATGGTGTGAGGAATTAGGTAATCATAGATATATGGAGAACCAAACTGATAAATTTGGCGAGAAAAATTTGATCATTGACATATTCAGAGAGGGATTCCAAGGAAATATTCATCTGAGGAATAGTGTTGTGTGATGATATAAAAAGGAGCCATGAAAGTGTGCAGCCATCAACATGAAGCAGCTAGAGACTTCCAGAGTCATCACAAGACTGAGGAATTTGATGCAAAGTCATTAGGAGTAATGGCAGGGAGAAGACTTATGTTTTATTTTGAGCACATTTCCTGAAATAGAAAACTAGAGTGGAAGAGAATGGAGAAAAATCTTTGGGTGAAGTTCTCTTCATCTTGATATAGGATTCCTATTAAATTGCTACCCTGATTTCATTAAGATATGTTTAATTTCCTTTAGATCTTTCTCACTGGAGACAGTTAATTTTGGTGAGAACACTGGCTTACTTTTTTTTTTTTTTTTTTTTTTTTTTTTTGCTATAAGAACCAGTGCATAGAGTCAAAGATGAGAGAGAAAAATCTAAAATGGCAGTATGACAGCCATCTACATCCATCCATTCATCCCTCAGAAATATAGCAATACACAAGAGGAACATGATCCTTCTCTCATGGACCTTAAATTACATGGAATTAATTTTTACAAAAGTTTAAGTGAAGATTGCTATGAGAATATGCAGCAGGGTTGCTGTGCTAGCCCAAGGTTCAGGAATGGTTCCATGAGAAAATGTCACCTTTACTAATTATTACAGAAGGGGAATAATATATGAACAGGGACATACATAGCTCATAAAGACCTGGAATTTGCTCCTCACTACAGTTTTACGGTATCAGTCCAGAGTTAACGGTTGCTTACTTACCATTGAATGCGTATTTGCTGGTGCACACTAGTTCCTGTAGGCAATTGACTTCATGGGGGAACACTGCAAGACATCTTGGAAAATCAATATGAAACAAGGCAACTTCCCAAAGGACAGAAGAATATAGTTTTTTCAACTACAGCAAAAATATAGTTTTCAAGAAATACAGTAGAATGGCATTAGGGTTATAGAGGAAAATGTGCTCTGAAGTCTCCTAGAGAAATAGGATGGGGAATAGACCTGAGGAATAGGGCACAGTACATCTGCCTAAGCCTCGTGATACTAGGTCAGTGTAAACTTGCCTGGAGGCAGAATGGTGGCTATCAATATTTGTTCTAGGTATGTGATAGAAACTGCATTGGCAGAAAGCATGGATATTTTGTCTTCTTTATTTAAGGAATAAGCCTATACTTCCATTTATTTTAATGTCATTTTTTTAGTTACCTAAATATTTAAAAATAGAAATAGAATATCACTATTAATAGAGACAATATCTCTGCAAATAACTTATTATCTTAGAGCATGTATGTGTGTGATAGGCATAACTAAAATTTAAGATAATCCTATACATACTTATGCAACTTCTTGGGTGTATTTTGGCAACCATAGTGAGGAAATGAAAAATATAGTATCTTAACATCCATCATTTGAGTCTTGTTTAGAGAGACTTGACTATCTAATTGGGAAATATCTTGATGATCATGAGACCCAGAAGGCATGAGTGTTAGCAGGAACTAAGAAGTTATTACTTACATGTGTGAAATGACAAGAGGAATTACTGTCATGTGCAATACAAAGAAAAAACAAAGTGGAGTATAAAGAAGGAAGAGGTAAGACAGAGAAGTCAAGGAGATTGTGGGGAATGAGAGTTGTCTGGGAAAGAGCTAAGGATATGTCCTAATGATGTGGTGGCCAAATGACATTTATGTCTATTATTTTGTTTGAGGACATTGAAGTTGGTCATCCAGTTTTAGGGAAAACCTCCCTCACTTTGGATACCTGGGTGGCTCGGTTGGTTAAGCAACTGCCTTAAACTCATGTCATGATCCTGGAGTCCTGGGATTGAGTCCTTCATCAGGATCCCTGCTCAGAAGGTAGTCTGCTTCTCCCTTTGACCCTCCCTCCACCCATGCTCTCTCTTACCCTCTCAAATAAATAAATAAATCTTTTTAAAAAGTTTCCTCATTTCAAAAGTCCAACAAGAGAGATTTTAAAATTTTAGTAGAAGCTAAGGAGGGGATAAATTTTATTTCTTGGTCAACATGGTGAAGAAGAATGTCAGGAGGGATCTCAGGAACAGAGGTGACTAGGGAAAGAGTATCCAGAAATGTTCAGAGGATTTGGAAGGGTTTGGGGCTGTCAAATGATGTGACTAGGAGGTTCCAGCTGAGTATCCAGATACCAGCAGACTAGTAAATCTCACATGACTTTGAGTTAGGTTTATTTTCCTTTAAAAAAAAAGTCTACTTCATTGAAATATTAATACTAAGACTGACCAAGTGAATTTCTTTTAGAATTTTATTTTGTTTATTTTTAAAAATTTTTTATTTTTTTGTGTTATGTTAGTCACCATACATCATTAGTTTTTGATGTAGTGTTCCAAGATTCACTGTTTACGTATAACACCTAGTGCTCCATGCCAACTCCACGCACAAGAGGGGAAATAATCAAGGTTAGAACAGAGATGAATGGGGTAGAAACTAGAGATACAGTAGAATGTATCAATGAAACTAGAAGCTGGTTTTTGAAAGAATCAATAAGATCGATAAACCATTGGCCACACTAATCCAAAAGAAAAGAGAGAAAGCTCAAATTAATAAAATTATGAATGAAAAGGGAGAGATCACAACTAACACCAAGGAAGTAGAAACAATCATCAGAAGCTATTATCAACAGTTATATGCCAATAAGTTAAGCAACCTAGATGAAATGGATGCATT